>JADLIF010001008.1:0-155442 GCA_016648015.1 Steinernema khuongi | reverse complement strand
CCCGGCACGCCCCTCGCTGACGGAGGAGGACTTCTCGGGTCGCGTCACGAGCGCCTCGACCGGAGAGAAGGTGGATAAGCGGCGGATTTGCGCAAACAAAGGTGTCACTTGTGACGCGGGCTGGAGCTTCCAGCACGGACGCCTTTGATGTGACGTTCTTGTTATTATTTTGATCTCGGAGAAAAGGATCAGTGGATAAGAAGATGAAAGGAAACTGGGATAAGGGGAATATAACAGGATTGCACGGCTTTAGGGTTGAGTTCGTTCTATTTATGGGTAGCACTTATGGATGTTGGAGGTAAATTTTGCTGGAGAATCGGAGATCAAACCTTCCGAAGATAGTCACTCACACTCTTCTTAAGGCACCTTGCACCATTATGCGAATGAGAAAGAGGAAAATAATTACATAATGGTCCTTCGTCACGAGTCGCTCGTGCACTTTAGGATTAAAAAGGATGTTTGACAGAATTGGCTTTGAGGGATAAAAATACCTCACTTGGAAAGCTTTTTCTGCGAAGGTGCTGTTTACTGCCTATTTCTGGAGCTGTTCTTTTGATATTCTTATTTCACCACAAAAATACTCCTGGTTCTTGAACGCTTGGTCTCGCCATGATATCAGCGCTTCCTTGAACACCTTGCAAAGGCGGTTGGTCAGGACAACCGGAAAGAGCCTAATGGTGGTGAAGGCGGATGGAAACCGGAAGTTATTCGATGAAATGCAGCTTGAAGTTAAGGAAATAGTCAGTGCGTTGATGCAATAAGATACTGTAGCTTAAACAGTATGACCAAAAAATTCATGCAAGAACGTAAGCACTACAAGTATTTAAGCACCGCTGGACCTGGAGCTCTTTACAAAAAGCAGAACTGCCATGTCGCCAGCAGCAGTGGCCGATGTCCTTTGAGTTCTAGCGACGTTAAACACCACATGGTTCCTATTGCTTTAGCTATTTAAGGTAGAGATCACGATGTACGCTTATGAGTTCATAACTGAACGCATATGACAACCTAATGAGCACATGGAGGACTCCTCACGCATCAAGGGCAAATCTCTGTTGCACTTGTTCGTTGACGACAATGTCAAAAAAGTTCGATTTTGAAATAAAGCGATTAGCACTAGGAGGAATTTCTGTTCCATGGGATATCAGACATGGGAGTCGGTTTATGTTCTATAAGAGGAATTCTTACGCGCTGATTTTGTTATTGAATGTATTTATAGCGCACGCCGATCTTTGCAAATCCCATAATCTACTTGAAGTGCTTACGTAACTACGTCTTAGCTAGGCTTTATATGGACGGACGAATCTGAAATAGCTAAGAAGCTGAAACATTCTGTTCCCACATATCTCTGATCTACGAGTATAGAACCGGAAGATGTTGGACAATTTGGTTCTCGCTTGTTGGAAACCTGTCCAAGAAGAAGCCAAGAAGTCTTTGTCGAGACCATTGCGTCAAGCGTCATGAAGGGATGCTTGACAATGGTGGAAATGATTAAATATTTGTGCCAAAACGGCGAGATTAAGGTAATTTGTGTCCTCACGTAATTAATGCTAGGGGAGATGGGCGCTTTTTCGAATGCTGTAGATACTTCGGTCCATAAAGAGACCAGCCTTTAAATTCTTTTAGCTCCGCAATTTTCTTCTCCACGTCAGGGAGTGCTTTTCCTCGCAATCGCAATGGGTCAAGTTTGAGACGCTCAAACACTTCCGCTATTCATTTTCATGACGTCTCCTGATATGTCATGGAAATCTCAGATACCATTACTTCACACTAGGAACCTATCAGCTTCATATCTGCCTTGAACAATTTGGAATCGAGTGCGCTGGATTATGCGCCATATGTAACAGACGTAAAGCAAATCGTGCGTAAAGATCTGAAGAGCGACTAAGAACATAGGTCTTCTAGCGTCAGAGAAAGCAACGAACGCGATGCAATGTTCCGGCGAGTGTTTTCATATTTATTTCCTGTCTGGCATGAGGATTCTACGTAATTTGAACGGATTTGAACACGTTGCAGGCGATTGGGTCATGTTTAGCTAAAGGTCGTAAGAAATAACCTTTGAAGTCATGACAATACAGCAAACAGAATAGTGTGGATATCTTAGTACGCCAGAGAATCGGGTCGTGCTGCTTCATGGAATGCCGATGCAATGGGCTCTATTAATCCATGACAAAACAAAGCAAATGAATTTCATAGACGTAGGAAATACGCTGTATGTTCTCAAGGGAGCTCTTGTTTTCAGCATGCTATAATTATCCTCCCTGATCAAGCGAACTCTTGCTTTCAAACATGTACATATGTCGAAATCCTCAGAAACAACCTGTTTACGAGCCTCTCAATAGTCTACTCATTTGGATATTTTTAAATTTCAAAACCCGGTAAACAGAACATGTGGAAAAAATTACGGTAAGCACAGTGACGTGGATTTTTAGTGGTTCAAGATGAAATATGGCGTGGTTAGCTTGAATTGCGTACAACACCTTCACTTCCCCTTTCCTCAAGGTGATCTTCGCCCAAAAGGGTTGATTTCCATATTCTGTTTCCGGCCAATATGTTCGTGTACAATTCCAGTGAACGCTGTAACATGGTCGTAATATCCGGTGCACTGTTAACACAACGACCATCACGGATGACCTTCGTGAACGCACAAGTACAAGACTCTTAGAAATCGGAGAGTGCTCTGAAAAAGTGAACTTGAACGGCACCAAAAAAATTGTCACTTCTGCTCATCATATTTTTTTTATTTTGTGCATATTGGAAGTTTTGCATTGAATGTTTGTCATACAAGCAGTGGTCGAAGTCCAGCGATTTGCGAGCACGAGCCACTGAACCGTCTCACTTCCCGAAGAGCCGAGCCACGAGCCACCGGCTCACTGAATACAATGAATTATAGGTATTTTTCTTCTGATACCATTCTGAACTATGGCAGTCAAACATCCTTTCTCATGAAAAGTGGACTTCACCGAAAAGGTCCAGATACAGCCTCAGTGCACCCAAATATGCACTAGAGTGCTCTTTGGATTAGTGTAAACAGGAAAATGGCAAGATTATGCAAAGCAAGTGCATTTGACGAGAAGGAAAAGATCTGGTTCCAGTGGGAGTTGAATCCGCACTGAACGTTTTATAATCTCACAGCTTCCAATCTCACAATCTCACAGCGACATTCAGTACATATAAGGCGATAAGACCAAGTGAAGATACCTAATGAAGACCAACCGTATCTTTGTTCCTTTTCGCTGAAATTCAACAGGACCCTTTGTGTAGTTCACAACCCGACCACTTCCTTGTCGCACTGCTTACACAGCAAATCACTATGCGTCCTGGTTTTATGCGCCCCAATGTCGTGTAGTTCCGGCCACCTGACTGCCTCCCTCGTTCACTCTCCTCACTTCCTTGTTGCCGCGTCAACTTTTCAAAGGCAACCATTCAATATAGTCTTTTATTTGTTCACATAAGGCGCAAAACAATTACAAACGTGCACAAATAAATCAGCACTGTACGATCAAATGGCATTCTTTGTAAGTTTTGATATTTTTCATAAATATGCACAAATACAGCAGTAGTGGAGGGGAGCGAGCACCCAACGCGGGAGCAACTGGGATCATCAGCGGAGAGAATTTTGGAGAAAAGGAAGAATTACCGATCATTTCTTGAGATCAATGGCAGCAGCGGAGAACTAGGGAGAACGGACGTGTTAGGAGGAGTTAGTTGGGCACATCGTCGGATCACGATAGGCTCGTCTACGCATCAAATAAATACATACACGTGTTGATGATTTGAACTCTAAGATTAACGATTCCGACAATAATGGAATGACCTGTAACGGTTGCTCAGTGTTTCGACTATGGACCTAAGGCAAGTACTACGGTAGGAGTGGTCGGGATACCCGAGATGGACAGTAAAGCATGTTCAGAAGAGATGGGGTGGGGACGTTAGGGTTACGGTAGGGTTACGGTGGGAAGAAGGGTGTTAGCAAAGAGCGGAGTTCGCGGACGCTGTCTGGCGTGTGTCACCGATAAATTCGCAGAATAAATACGGGGAATCTGCAATGACGTCAGAGGTGAGCGGGATCCCGAGGACGCGAGTGGCTTACCTTATTTCCGGGTGGGAGTGCCCCGCGTCGAGTCCCGTGACGTCGCACGCTAGGTGTGGGGACTAAAGAGGACTATTTGCATCCACAACTCTTGACAATCATTTCGGGGTACGTTTTGAGCATAACGTTTTCGTTGATGTCCCTGTAGAGCAGCTTGAAATCTTCCAGTTCAACGGGCACGCAACAAGGCGCCGGCACAAATTTCGGGTCGATGGAGTGCGCCAGCGACTGGATGATGGCGTGGTTCGTGCCGTTCAGTTGGGATGGAAGCGGGAACGGGCATTCTCCGCGGCACTGGAACGCTTGATAACTGGCTGAAAGGAGTTGGTTAGGAGGGATATACACAAGGTTTTCAATTTAGGTAGTTCAGGCAGTCCAAAAAAAGGTAAAAATTCCGTAAATTGCCATGCAAAATATCCTACTCTCCACAATGCCTCAAATCATTCTATATCACATTACCAACCTGGTGCAATGATCCAGCTTTCCCAGTTCAGCTCCTTGAAGCTCACGGTTAGCTCCTCTCGCGCGCACAGTTTCCGGTCAACGTGCTTCCGATGCTGCCTGTTATGCCTGTACTGGTGTCGAGCACTGCGTTTCTTGCGGTTTGCGGCAGCACCCGGAGCGTCGCTCTCGATGAACACCAGTAGGGCAGCGGAGTGGGTCGGGTCGGAAACAACGCTCAGAGGGTCGGCTTCGACGAAGATCTCAAGCTGAAAACAGTGGTGGTAAGGAGGTACAGGAGACGTCTACTCACAATCTGACTGTCGTTTCTGTCCCTGGCAAACACCTCACGGACGTCGAGGTCGATCCACTGCGTGGAATTGCTCGGCTCTAGATTCACCGCATCCACAGTCCACCTGATCTCTCTGATCTTCTCGTGGATCGCCTTCACTGCTATCCGCGCGCCTTTCGCCCTAACGGCGTTCAGCTTCAGCTTCAGCTGCGCGTACACCACCCGCTCCTGGCTCGGCTTGCTTCGCGATACTGTCAGATTGTATCGGAGAAGGAAGCCGCGGTGGTCAGTGGTTATCCTCGCGGGGTAGTAGTGCCGCACTTCGTCGGCCAGTGTGTCGCGGTAGAGATCCCACATGTAGAAGGGGACTTTAGGTGGCGGTGCGTTTGGTGTTGGCGGTGGTGGCGTGAGGCCTAGCCTTTGCCGGAATGTTGATTGAAGCAGTGCTACCTGAAAGCATTGGATAAAGACTGCTGTTCTTAAGTAGTTCTTAAGTATTTGATTGATTAAGTAGTCCAATCTAGTATAATCTTCCAATTTACATATAACTCCCAGCTTGAACGAGGACTCACCTCTTCGGACGTAAACCTAATCTGCTCCTGCGCCGTTGTTAATGATGGAAGGCAGGCGAGGGCGAGTATCAGGAACAGCGAGTTCAGCAGATTACACACGGACCGTCGACTCTTGCGCGCGCCGATGAGTTGGTCGGCCTTCGGTCCGCCGATCGTCGGCGGCGGCTTCTTGTCCGTGCGTCGGGCCGAGTAGCGCACGACGACCACAGCTTCTTCAGGTCGCTCGGCGTCGGGCGCGGCCAGGCGGCACGTCGTCGCCGAAGTGCATGGCTGGCAGAAGGAACACGATCGGCATGTAGGCTTCATTGTCGCTGAGGGCGCATGTCGTGAGGTGTCACTGGATGTGGGAGAGTTGCTTCGGAGGGGAGGAATTTTGGGGGTCGGTGAGTCGCTTCGACACACGAGCGCGTGGCTCGCTTCGTCTGCAAAGAGAAGGTGGCTTTTAAGGTCTGGACATGATAGAAGGGATAAGCACGCCAGAGCGAGAAGGCGCAACGTCACGTTGAGGCGAAGGAAGACTGTTCTCTCTATGACTCTTCTTGTAAGTATGCACTTTGTCTGTGAACGCATGTGGTTATGTGACTGGTTTCCGGTGTGGTCGAATGTTCCAGAAGGTCTTCTACTACATTAGACCTGCTCTAGAAGGGCGTAACTTGGAAGAGAATGGTCAAAGCAAGACCTTTTAGCAACTTTGACCTTGTCTTGGCCAGCTATCACGGACTATCTTATAATCTTATCTTCCGTTTCTTTCACGTGCTTACAAACTTCTGAGCCATATGTGACATGAGTCAGATATTTCGTAAGCAGTCCCAAATCGCAGTCTCATAAAGACAGCTTGCCTAAAATAAATCTATGTTTTTGTTATGTATGACAATGAGGTTGACACCCCCATCATTGTTAACCATACAACGTAGTAGATGGGAAAATGCTATTTCACAGATCAATGTAGAAGATGGAGAAGAATGAAATCTGCAATAAAGGGCCCTCTTTTTTCTTATCTACTCTGATTAATAAGTCAAATCTCGTCCCATTGGTGTCGTCCAGAGTCAAGGCGCTCCCGTGAACCCCAACAACAACCTTTACCCTAAGAAAACTTTCTCCACTCACCAGGAGCAACAGTCAGCACATTAACCATTATGATTTATAGATTCTCGTCCAGCGCGCAGAACCTAAACACACGCTTCTCACGAAAAAGAAATCAAAAATCGCGAAGTAGAACGAAGAAGAAGACGATAAATCATCGAGACGCCCGAGTGAACCTGGTCGACGCCGCGCTCAGCCAACATGAGCAGTTCTCCTACGACCACAAACCTGATGTCCCACACGCGCGTAAACAAAGGATCAAAGTCGGGGCGCCTAAGCCTGCCGGTTGCAAGGCGATTCTTCGACGGACTCGAAGGTGGTTCTCGTTCTGGGCTGGAAAACATGCACCGATGAAAGTCCTCCTGGTCATGTTTGCGGTCACCGTACTGCAGCGTCGTTGCCAGAAAACAACAGACTAGCAAGAATTCCAGAAGCTCGTGACGAAGCCGTCCTTGTCAATCAACGCGTGCCGGTGCTTTGAAAGCTGATCCAGGAGGCGGCCGCTTCAAAGCAGCGAAATTTAAAGTGAAAACGGACACCGCTCCTTTGGTGGCCAGAAAAAGGCGCTCGAAAATATTAGAATAATGCTGAGAACACGCTAAGAACGCAGCAAGGGACAAAATGAGTCATTATTGGGAGGATGGGGAAATTCACTGAACACAGGATTATCCCACGCGAAGGTGCTGTTCCGAAAGTAAACAGAGGAGACGATCAGATTACCAGAAGTACAGTAAACACACGCACCCGCATCGTGACTATTTGAAGAATACAGGCTCAGAAGTCATAATCCTGAAGGCACAACCCCTACCTTAAACAGAGCTCATGCTGGTGGTCATGGGAGAGGTCTTCCACGCTTAGAATAGAGCGATATGCGGGAGAGGTCCGCCGGGATTCGTAGTCAGCCGAGCCTTACTCATCCAATTTGCATAGCCGGTTACGTGTGCAATTCCGGCGAACGGTCATTCCGTCGCAATTATGAGTCAATTAAATGAGATCGATTTTGCACATCTGCTGGAATAGACGTCCACCACAGTACAGTTCAACTTTCGACGTCGTGCTAGAGAAATGACTCTGGATGGACACTTTAAGATATCAGTTAGATAATCTTAGATCGGTCTCAAATTTATGCAAACGAGATGCACGTGAAAGAGGCAGATTTGATCATCTAAAAGTAGCATTTAAGTATTTAGAATTTCTCACAGCGCGAAATATAGATTACCCCAATCCGGGTATCACATTCCTTCATAAGATTGCTCAGGGCTGCACTCATCTACAACAAATGGGGGCCGTTGTTTAAGGTAAAGACTCCGAAAATCGAAGTTGTTTTCGTATTTGATGATGGTTTTTAACAATACGTGCAAATACGTCTTATTGGAGTGTCCAGCTTTTGTACGTTTGGAATTAACGTTAGAATGGAAAGAACTAAAGTGTTATGACAGCTCTTAGTATAGAACATATAGCACAGGAAAAAAAGAACGTTACTCTAGAACCATCCACTCACTGAAAGAAGAACTCTTCCAGGGACTTCCACTACCCGCTTACAAGTCGTAATAACCATAACTCCAGGCTGCAATCCACCCAGCACAAAAGTTCCGTATCTGACCAGGACGGGCCACAGCGAACAGATGTTCCCAAAACATCCGTTCCTTCCCAAAATGTCAAGTGCAAATCAGTGGCGTCCACTCATCATTTCCCCTCCCACCGGCGCGTTTGCCTCGCCGCCTCTCATACGGTAGGGCGGAAGACGCGATTCACTCCTCTACCATTAACCCAATAAACAGCGGTCGTAAACATGCGCCGTGTGACGGCGTGGTTTTTCGGAAGTTTCGCGCGCCGGCGTGGATGTGACAAAAAGCGGGCGCCGTCTGGCGCCAGACGGCGCCACAGGAGCACCCCGGAGGGGCTACCTGATGTGACCGTCGTCGGCGGCGACGTCGCCATCTTCTCACGCGCACGCGCGACGATATGCAAAATCGATCGGCGCGGGACAGGCGACAAGGGGCGATCGCGGGGACGCAGATCACAGCGGCAGATTAAAAGTGCGAGCCGAGACCCTTTGGCGGTGGAGCTCCCGGGGCATGGGACAGTTCCGTTATGTCTGCCGGTCGCCAACGCAGCTGGCGTCGCCAGCAGCCACGGGCTGGCCTTTAGCTCTGTGCGGCTTGGTCGCGGAGTCCATGTGACGCAACGATTTTTGTAATTTCGCCTGAACGCTGGGAAAAAGCGTTTTATGACATATTGTGTTGGAGATCGGAGATCTCTGGCGGTGATCGAGCGACTACGGAACTCGGGGAACCGTCCGAAAGTGCACAAAACACATTTTGAGGGAGAAGTTTGCACCGGACAGGACGAAATCATTAAGGTGGGTGGAATCGGAGGAATGCCATAAAGGAGCACAGCAGACAAAACATCGCCTGTACAAAGTGCAATAGATATGTGGGAACGCGAAAACGCAACATTTCAAAGGAAGCGCGCTGAAGAAAACGGGACGGACTAGGGGACACTCGTGTAAAGTAGGGAGCGAAGAAGGTGCTATGAGGGATAATATTTGAGAGCAGTAATTCAAAGGAGTAAGAACGCATCCGCCGCGAATCCGTCCTCTCCACCTTTCTTTGGGGCTTTGGCAAACCTATTAGCGATCCACAAACGAGCAAGAACAGGAGGGAAAACACAAACTACAGGTACTGTAATGAAGAATCCGCCAACCACGTGGCGGAACCTACCAAACTCGAACACGGCCGATATGAAAGGGGTCTTCGAACACTTAACTTTTTTCCGCAGGAGGAAAAAGATTCCGTGCAAATTTATCTTTGACCATCTGGGTCCGTTTACGTGTGGCGTGCACCGAATTTTTGGGACATAAAATGTGAGAACAGCGGTGACTTCTGAATATGGAAACTAAACAAGGTCCATTCGTAGCAGAAACAAAGCAGAAGGAGCAGCAGAAGTTTTAGAGAGTACCGGAAGCGGCACGTTAGTTTCTCTCCCCGTCTGTGCTTTTGCTTTCTTTCGCAGTTTTGCGTCCAGCAACGCCTAAAGTTCCACATAAATGAATCACTACGGCGTGCACTGTTCCAGACGCTCGCATGTGGGAGGAGGAATACATATTGCAGTACTTCTTGTGCTTCTTGCACAGCAAACAAGAAAAACCATTCTACGTCATTCTGCAAGTGACGTGGTAAAGGAAAGAAAGTCATCCTGCTCCACTGCATTGCACGTTTAACAGTTAACAGCAACTGAATGCATCCATTGTGAGCGTAGGAGAAGACTGAAAAGGTTATAAAGAATTTCTCATAGATTGCAATTCGTCAAATTTCCCAGGAATAAGAACGACGCAGAGGTGTTCAATGTAAGTGCACCAGCGCGGTTTGCACCGTTGGCAAGGCTTCCGTCATCCAGCAAGAGCGAAAAACATACCAAGGGGACATATTACACTACACAGGGGTTTAGAGAGAGGTCAGGGCACATGGTCCACAAAACGACGTCATCTCACAGCTGTGCTCAACTGTTTCATTGCTTACGTCTTTCTTTGCAATTTTAGGGTGTCTTTAGCAACGAAAAACAAAGGTAGCTGGGAAACCGCTGCAAAAACAGCACCCTAAGATATCATGATGGAGCCATTGATAATCAAAAGTAAAGGACGGCCGACACTACAGCACTGAAAACATCAACCATCCTGTCAAAATTTGATCGAGAGTACCTTGGGTACTCGCTGGAGACATTGACGTAGGTGCAGACGGGAAGGATCAATAGTAGACGGTCTACGACCTCTTTGTAACCAACATCTATTACTTTACACCGTGTCAGTGAAGAGTTGTGGAGTCAGTACGCGGTCGCTGTTTGTCGTTTTTGTTTACGTTCCGAGGGTTGCTTTCTCGCCAAGCTTATCCGTGCCCAATAAATTATCTGGAGGACCCAAAAATCAGCCGTTCGTAGGGCGTTCATATAGGTGTCTCTCTTCTGGGTTAGGTTGACTTTGTAGTAACAATGCGTATTATCGATTCACTGTAGCAGTGCTACTTTAAAAAGGACAAAAAATTAAAAAAGCCGAAAAATGTAATAACTACCGGAAAGAAATTATTTGCCTCCTTCTTCAGTGACCAGTTGGGGAAATATAAAAGGTGCCAGCGCGTCTCTGGCGACGCATATGAGTATTAAATTAAAGACTACTGGCCTATTTGGGAACTTCCTAACGTATTTAGGAACTGCCTCCCTGTTGTGCATCTACATAGTATCCAATTTGAGAGCAGAGATTACGTATAGTGACTGAATCCAGTGCCAATGGTGTTCAAAGTTGATGAAGGAGGACAAATAAACACAGTCCTGGCCATATCAAATGAATGCTTCAGATCAGAATGCACTTGTCAAGAGTAATCGGCGTCAATTCGACAGTTTATGAGCACCGATCGTAAGGTAGATCTAAGGCAAATCTACTGCATTGCAAACAAAAGGGATCCATGTTCAAGCCTCAAAAAAGAAAATGACCACGCAAACAGCCACTCAATCCACAGCTAAGTACTGGAAAACAAATCTCTGAACCCTCTGCTCCTCACGTAGCAAGTGCAAGTCATTAATAGAGCAATAAGCTCAGCCAAGATCAACATTATCTCGGCGAGGTGCTGAAAAAACTGCAATTTGCCCGGGGAGAAGAGTTGCCATTGGCCCGTGGAGAACGCAATAAAATACTCAAAGCGCCGCGATTAGTAGATTTACGATTAACGTTACGTGCCCCGAGGCCAATTCGATATCGCAACTGCGATCAGCGCCTGCATCTCGCCTTCTCGCGATCGATTCGGTCGTATCAAAAGTCGCCGAAAAACGGGCCAATCAATCAAGGAGGCAGCCAAAAATAGGAGGCGCACCTTGTCTTCCCCGCGCTCTTCGCGTCGAGAGCGCCTCAGATCGATCTTGCCCCGAGGTGTGCGCATTTTGGACGCGTGCCGGAGATCACACGTCGCTTAGGGCAAAACGCAAAAGTCAACCTAGGATCTCCTGAACGTCGCCAGAGACGCGCTGGCACTTTTTTGTTTAGCGCCGGCGGGACGGAAGGCGTCCCTCCAGAAGTAGTGGAGCCTAGTCGCAAGCCGCCTGGAAGAGACAAAGTGGGAACAGTTGTTCTTCCAGCGCCGCTGTGATTTCACTTTTCGTTCCGCCGGTCTTCGCCGGTGGAGCGGGCGACGCTTCCACCCAGAGTTCCCGGACTAATAAAGGACAGGCTTTGGGTACATTTTACGTCAGTTTCTGAAGGCAAATACCGTTTTTTTCGGTCAAGCAAGGCGACATAGGGTGGTGACGAAGCCTAAGCCTACAATCCGACCATATAAACTTATTTTTGGGTGCAATTTTCGCTGGAAATGGTGACGGATACAATTAGGTCATCTCCTAAAAGCGTGCTCCATAAGATAGATCAACTTAAGCATTCATAAACGTTCATGAGTGCGATTCTAAGTTATTTTTTCAAGGCTGAAGTGATTACCCATTGAAATCTGTCCACTCAAATTGTGCTGTATGAAACGTCCGGAATGTATGCGACATCTACTACTTGAGAGTCAGATTCTCAGATGTGCAACATAAGCATTTCCCCTGTAAGTTTCGATTCAAAAGCTCTTACATGTGACTCACAATATGTCAGATTAGTCATTCAAAGGCATTCAAAATTTTGAAAAGAAATACAGTTCCGGTCAACACTTTACTTCATCATCGATATGGAGCGTTATCCAAAACAGTAAACTGATCTGTTCTGCATAGTCACATATATAGGATACTGTAATACAAAGGTGTGGAAGCCCTGCTGGCACCCAATGGACCAGCATTGAGTGTATGAGTGTAAATGGTTTCATATGTAATAAAACAGCTAGTAAACAGCTCTAATAAGCGACACTGTATTTACATAAGTGCCTTGATTATCATCCAATCCGATCTCCCCTTCTCCACAACATAAATCTACAGTAACCACTCAAAACTTCCGCGTCCCAAACCGAACGGAATGTGTCGCACCACGTGTTCCGCACACCGTACAGCACCACGCGACCAAAATTTACATATCCACCGTACAAAAGAATAAAAAGGAACGAATACAAGCGCGTCCGTAAGGGAAACAAACACGTTGTTGCCCATGCCCTCGCGGGGCAATCTTTGCCCGAGGCCGTCACCGCGATCCGACGGTGCGATGCAGCGTCGCGCGTTTTTTGATAAATCGTCAGAGCGGACGCGAGAGGACCGTCGCCGCCGGCTCTATGCCAACTTTTGTTGCTTCATGCAGCCGGCTTCCCGCGTCGACGCTGTAGCGAACGGTGAGACAGTGAGGCACCGCCGTAGGGGATCGAAGAAGGTGTTTGTTGAACTCATTGTTTTTGTTGGGTGATTTACAGAGGAGTGCTGTGACAAGAAGTGTGTAAACATTTGCTGGTGATGAATGCTTGTGTTGAGCGTCAGAGGAGCAAGAAGGATTCAGATTGAAAATCATTGCAAGATTCAGGGATCTTACGGTACTTGAAGGATACATACGCTAGAGATTTGGCCACCGTCCCCTGTTCTATAAGAAAGGGACGCAAACACTACGTCACACGTACAGTGCACCCCTTTGCGCCAACACTGATTAGGACGGCGCGGCGACAGCAGACAGAATGGCGACGCTACGCGACGATTCTCAAAGTGCATGTTTTTTAGCGCTCATCCGTCTCCTTTTTGCAACTTGTAAACGGAAAGTGCGAATGGCGACGGGCCAGAAAGCCGTGATCTTCCGCTGCTTGCCATGTTACAAAATATTTCAGCGCGTACAGGTCATTTCTTTTCTATCAGAAGAGAAGTAGTAGGACTTTCGCTAGGATCAATGTCCGCTGAATGTTCCCTTACAGCCTCCGCAATGGTTTTTGAGTGTCATCTAGATTTGAAGCTGAAGTTTTCAAGCATGGAATACAGATGTGATCAGTGGGTGGCAACTAACGGTAAGTGAGACGTACACGTTACATAAGTAACCCTGACCTATGATGTTGGTCTCTAAAAGTAGGAAGAATTAGATATATTGTGACTCACATCGACATTGTCACATTGTCCCTCGGCTTAAAAGCAAAAGAAACTACAGATTATACATATAAATGTAACCAGCGCTCACAACGGTTTCTTAAGAAACTCTGACTCCTAACTCTTAAACCGACCCATGACACTTGACTTAATGTCGTTCACCACGCAAAATCTATGAGAAGCCATGAGGCCATTAATTTAGTGCTCCCTAAAAAACTTGGCATCAAAGGACGCTGGCAACAGCTGTGCTAAATGTCGAAAAAAATGTCGCACATCGGATGTGATGGACAATCATGTTGACGGAGGGGCATTTTGAACGCGGTGACTCAGGGTGGCAAGTTCTCACGGCCCAATTGCTCATCGTGCGAACGCCGCTTAATCAAAACATCTTAAACGAGCCGTTCCGATAACGTGTATATGGGGCTAATTGGTAGGGGCAATTGCGAAATGGTTACCGTAGTCCGACGCACGCGCTACAGAGCGAAACCGCCAGGGTCCAATGTTGTGACGAGCACCGTAAAACCAATGAACAGACCGAGTGTTGTGTTGTATCGCCTGTTGCGCGATCTAAATATACCCGCACAGGTATACCCCAGTAGATCAGTCAGCGCCATATTACAGCACGGCCACGTTTGGGTACATTCGTCTCGCAAACAACGCTGCTTCTCGTCAGTGGAACAGGTTCGGGTCGGTCGCGCCGATCGCGACAAAATCACGAAACAAAAACATGGAAATGCGTTTGCCACGTGAACTCACATGACCAACAGGCATGGCGAGCATTCGCTGAAAAGCTATAAATCATCGAGCAGAAGACGCTGTACGGTAGTGCGAGAGGGGGCGCGACGAGTGGTGATGCCCGCAGCGAAACCGTTGTTTGAACAGAGGATTATGATGCGGCGAACATTTCAAAATCAACTGGATTAGGGGACGGTTTGCTCGTTGAGCTGCTGCCTACTGCTTCCGCGCGAAGGCGCGCGCAGTTGCGGGTTGGCGTTTGGAAAAAACGAGGTATGCGGAGGTGCGGAGGAGAACAAATGAACTCGAGGAGCTTTGGTGGTCACATGGGTGGTGATGAAACCGTTGCCAGATGTGTCATTCTCGGATGGTATCCTGGAGCCAGGAGATAACTTCTTTGGGTGGATACATGCACAATGTGACGATCCTTAATAGGTGCATAATCCGCTAGAAGTCGTCTTGAACAAGGTACCGTACCTTATTCACCTGGGAAAAAGGTACTGTCGATGGTGACACCTAGGGCTACTCTTCGTAAACTAAAGTTCCCTCTTGTCTCCTCCAAATTCGATATAAGACGAAGGATATGCCAGGGATCTGGCAGTTCTCCCTCGGATATTCCCACTGGAACCTAGGAGGAAGTGGAGGATTGCAGCCCAAGAAAAATGACTGAAGGAGCGGAATTAGGTAAACCCAAGGAAAAGCCATAAGATGATTAACTTTGTCTCACTTCTGAATGTCTTTTTTTTCGAAAATGCAAGCTTCTGAGGAAGAAAGAATTGCTGCGTCGCTGCGTGTGGTCACTGACTGGCGCATAGAAAGAAGTCAGCTCCAGATTCGAAGGATCATGTTGAAGATTATCGAGATTTCGTGGCAGTACGAAGCTCAAAGTTCATCGTTTAATTCCCTAACCTTCTATGCAACAGCACGGCAGAGGCGAATTGGTTCTGACAGCGGTGAACTGCTCGACTCATAAGTACAACATTCCAACATAATTATATCGCATTCCATCACATCAAATTACACACATCAAGACATCGCAACTTCTCGTCCTTCCTTCAACGGTCTATAATTTATTACAAATTGCAAATTACAAAGTAGGAACAAGCTTGCAGATGTCAAGCCATTTCAACAAGCACAACTACGGTATCGATAATAATGTGAATGCTCATGACGGCGGCGTAGATCACAGAGGAGACGATGAAGGCTAAGTAGAATCTCGTCCTGAAGCACTCAAATTGTAGCGTGAATCTTTAACATTGAGACTTACCGCCATGCTCTCGCCTTCTCGAGTTTAACGCGGCCTGGAGTCCAGACGACTTCGTCACTCTTCAGCGTGTCGTCCGACCTCGCAGTGTACTCCTTTTCGCTCCAAGCCTTCTTCGAGTTGTGCGAGGAGAATAGCGACTTGCTGGGGCCTGAAGAAGGTTCCATCGAGCTCTTCCTGGAGTCTATCGTCGACGTATTGCTTGTTTTAGTTTTCCTGCAAGACATTATTCACGAGCAAAGAAGGACAGAAACTCACAGCATGTTCGCCACATTATCGAAGTCCCTGGGCGCCGTGTGATGGACGATGGACGTCGTTACCGTAGAGGGAACTCGCTGAAAATCATTATTATAAGGATGAAAAGTATACACAGCGTACCTTAGGATCTCTTCCAGCAGAAGGTCTTGGAGCTGCTGCTCCAGAGTCCCGATGTTTGACCCACAGGAACAAGACGGTGAAGGCGTAGATCGCAGTATACGCGGCGAAGATGACAAAATTTACAAGGTAGAAGAAGAACATCTTCGCTAGACAGAGCGACCCCTCCGGTTCGCGTAAATGTTACAATGACTCGCAGTGTCTGACTTAACCGGGCAAAACTCATGTCTAGACAACTAGACTGTCGCGTCTTGGAATCTCGCACAGACGTTCGGTCTCGATTACAAAACAAGACCAGTTGCAAATGTATGCGAAGGGCTACTTGACACAGTATATAGATGTACTGCGCCAGCTTTACACCCGCAAGCAGGTAGTGGGAACCGAGGCTGTCGCTGCATGGGCTGCTGCGCGGTTAGCATAATTCCGACCAGCTTGCTGGGGTCCGACAAAAGGAACCCTCCCTGTAAGTGCTGAAGACGATTTGATAAATCCGGGCGAACAGAAAGGTGTTGTCATGAGGAGGTTCCGCGTTTCTCCGAACTTGTTTCGAGATCGCCTGTTAATGTCCGCGAATATCCGATCTACAAGGAAAACTTTATCCAATACGGGAAACTGATATACAGAAAACAAGTATGATTGAGCGATCTCATGGTAGTGCGTTGTGCAGGAAGGCGAAACAGATCGTGTCCTTGACTCGTGTTTCACAGTAGAGCCTCGTGTTGGCAAGGTAGCTGAAGTCGCCGTTGGAGCAGATGACGTCGAAGATGCCGCCGATCTTCTCCATCGCCTCCTTCTGGATCTTCCTCTTCGACGTCGACGGGTTGTCGTCGGTCACCTCCAACATGATTTTCCTTAACTTCTCGTTGTTGCACTTGGTCTCGTCGATGACGTCGATGGTGGGCGCGCCCAGCTGCTTCTGACGGTGCTTGTAGACCTCGTCTAAAAGGCACGATTAACTTGATTAGTGCACACGTGAGGTGTTTAGTCGTGCTGTTTAGTCTCAGATCCCGAAGCGAGTTTAAAACGTCTACTCTACAGTGGTTATGCTTCCCGGACCTTTCACATAACCTCCGTCATGCATATGCTGTGGGGCTCTTCGTTTTCTTGGGCGGAAACGCGCTGAAAAGGCGGATTTTCAGAAAAGTAAAGGCACCGGAGGTGTATGAGCCCGAGGAATCCGTAATGTACTTACTGTTGGTCTCGTAGTCCATGTTGCCACCTTCTTTTCCTGGCTTCGCAGGGCTTGCCCGACGGCCTCCAGCTCCGTTTCCGTTCTCTTCTCCCTCGACGTAGTCCGCCTGGGTGTTTTCTCCCTCGCGATAGACGTGGATGTTCATCTCGCCTCCTTTCGCAAATTGCTGACCTCCCTGCTCTGCGGTCTGAGCCTGGTACTGTCCCTGTTGCTGGCCCTGGTACTGGCCTTGAGCTTCTTGGCCTTGGTACTGTCCTCCTTGCTGACCTTGGTATTGCTGCCCCTGATATTGCTGACTTTCCTGACCTTGCTGAGGCAGAGGCTGAGGCTGCTGAACCTGAGCTTGGCTCTGCTCAGCTGTGGGAAGAGGTTGCTGTCCGCCCTGTTGGTTGTAGTATTGTCCCTGTTGCTGGTTACTGTATCCTTGCTGGTTCTGGTCAGGCAACGGCTGCAGAGGTTGTGGCTGTTGGTAGTTGGGGGCGGCGGTCTGCTGGTCGACGGCGTTGTAGCTGCCGGGGACTGGAGTGACGCCGCCACAGTCTTGTCCGCCTTGATTGTTGTTGCCTTGTCCCTGGTTATTGAAGTTCTGGGCTACGGTAGGAGCAAATGTGCTCGTGAAGAAGGGATGAGTGGCGAAGAATGGATGCGGCGTGTGTGGCGGAAGGGTGTGTGGCGGACAGCCAGAAGGAGGAGGGCAGGCAGGAGGTGGAGGGCAGTTGAATTGGATGGGTGGAGGGCATGATCCGGGAAGTGCCGCTGGACCCGGGGTGGCGAAGCCCTGGAAGGGTTGAGGCTGGAACTGTGGCGCCGACTGGAACTGCGGCTGGGCGGGTGGAGGGAAGCTGGGGAATCCTGGGAGACTGCCAAATCCTGGAGCAGGACCAGCGCTCTGACATGTACAAGTCGTCGGTGGCGTGGCCCACACCGTGTGCAGGAGAAGAGCGAGGAAGAAGGATAATAAGATCATCTGGAAGTATGTTGAAATTGGAGCGGAGCCGCAGAAAGGGAAAACACGTTGTGCGCGCGAGGGAGATTCTCCTGACCTCGAGACGAAAACGTCCCCTATTTATACGTGTAGACAAACGGGAATCGCGTATCTGGAACACCGAGTCGCCGCTCGCGCCCATCGGGATCCGGACGAGCGAAGACGGATTTCTTGTTTGACATTGTTTTGATGACCTTGACGGGACGTTTGATTTACTTTGCAAAACGGCGATGACAAGGGATGTCAACTTTCGCTACCGCGGCATTACAAAGTCATCTATCTTGTAAAGTACGCCAATGCAGGTTATAAAGAAGATAAGCGCATCTTATGATGAATGGATAAAGAACCTGTCTTCCTATATCAAGATTTGTGGGATATAGGGAAAACATCGCGCTGCTTGCAGTAACCACTTTAGATAAGCGGAACGTTTTTGAGGAGGGGCTTTTTAAACGTTCTGGTTGCCTAGAATGGGACCGAAACCATGTAATTACAATGATGAACAAACAACAAACAGGGCCGTTTCCGTCCTTTTGTTCGGACTCCAAATTGTCGGTAATCATTTGGGCGTTGAGCTGCCATTTCATTATACCTCCACCACTCCTACGCATGGGTAATCTGTGTAACATGATGCAGACACCACCAATAGTTTGAACCTTCCGTATATGCCTACCAAAAATTGTTTTTAACACACACTTATGGATGGCGCCAGTTTGGAGGATCCTTCTCCCCTGCAGGAAGCCATGTACGTCGTCAGCATGGACTGAGAGCATTTTCTTCTGTATTTACATAGCATTCATTCGGTTCTAATAAACAACAAGAAGGGCTAGTATATCATAATGTACATCCAATGTCCGCTGTACAGCGATGTGTTTTATCGCACACGATCTTCTTAGCTCCAAGCATCCTTAAAAACATCAAAAATCACAAGTGAACACGCTAATTCGGAGACGGTCACCCGTAAACATCAAAAGAACTGGTTCGCGATTTCCAAACAGCCTCTATGTCAACTTTTGAGACCCGGTCGCCATTTTCTGTGAGGCGAAAAGTGGTCTCTGCATAATTGCGGTGTCTTCCACAACAAACGCCGATCCCCAACACAACACGACAAACTACTACGTGCGTCTATTGACCTTCCGATATGTACATACAAGGGGAGAGCGGCTATTGCAGTGCCTATCAGTCATGTAGGAAAGCGAAGCAGGTGATGCTTCCAACTTTCGTTTCGCAGTACATCCGAGTACTCGCCAAGTAGCTGAATTCTCCGGTGCTGCAGATCACGTCGAAGTTGCCCCCGACCTTATTTTTGGCCGCCATGTGGATGGCGCGTTTGGACACGGCAGGGCTGTCGGTGATGTTCTGAAAATATTACCTTAAACTGTGGACAAGCATGGGTTGAGAAACCTCCTTCATGACCATGAGAAGCTTTTCGCTGTTGCATTTTTCAATTTCCTGTTGGTTAGTTGGTACCGCGTGGGCCTTATGCTTAAGACGCGAGAAGAGATAACCACCTCGAGAGGCAGTGGCGTAACCTGCAGGAAAGGTTACATTTGAAAGACGAGCATGGCGTACCTCCTCCTCCTCCCGAAGAACCGCTGTAGCTCGCTGCTGACACTGGAGCCACGTAAGATGATGCCGCTGGAGCCGAATAGCTCGTCTGGCTCGGAGCAGAAGAATAGCTAATCTGTGGAGCGGGAGCAGCGCATCCGCCTCCCCCTCCACTGCTACATCCTCCTCCACAACCTCCTCCGCCTCCTCCACCACATCCTCCTCCACAGCCTCCTCCGCAGGAAGGCGCCGGAGCACAGGCCGGAGCAGGAGCGGGAGCGCAAACTGGAGCAGGAGCTGGAGCGGGACAGTTGCAAGGCGGAGGAGGTGGTGGAGCGGGGCAGGAGCAGACTTGAGGTGGCGGAGCCGGACAGGGCATGGGAGCAGGACAAGTCGGTGGCGGAGGACACGGTGGAGGCATGGGGGGACAGATCTGCTGCGGAGGACAGGGAGGAGGCATAGGGGGACAGGGTGGAGGAGCGGGACAGGGTGCAGGCATGGGACAAGGCGGCGGAGGAGCGGGACAAGGAGGTGGCGGAGCAGGACAAGAGACTACAGGTGCAGGAGCGCACACTGGAGCTGCAGGACAAGAGCATTGACGAGCTGCGGGAGATGGACATCCACAGCCACACTGGGCCAGGACCCTGTTTGACTGTAAAAGGATCAAACCGAACAACCAGAAAACGTGCATGGCGACCGATTGACGACGGATCTCCAGAGCCGTGAGCATTTATATTGCTAACATGCATTTCGACTTTCCCAGCAGGAGGCTTTTGCCTTCGGGCTGTTTTTCCGAAGCGCAGACGAGTTTCCTGAGGGTGTTAGCCGACCCTAGAGGTTGCTCAGACGGCAAAGGAGATGGATTTTCTGGAAAGGACGTCAACCAATGGATGTGCTTTCGCTTCACCGGATGAAGGAGAAGGGGGACACAATAAATCGCGATATCCACGGATCGTGTTTCTTTGCTTTCGCTTCTTCGTTGTCGCGGTGATGGTTATCAACTGCGACCGTCGACACGGTTCGGATCGTGAGGATCGGAATTCGGTATGCGGACAGAATTAGCCGGTTAGCCCGCACATTAAGTACTTTGTTATTGAGGGAGCCATCGTCATCTAATGGATCGAGGGAGCCGAGGAGCATCGTCATCCTCCTATCACAATTGGCACCAAGGGTGTGCGGAGCCTCAGGGTTTTTTGGCCTTCCGGTCTTCGACCTCCGTTTTCGAAAATTCAAACTCCGCACATTCTTAGCTCACATGACGCCACAGTATTAGTAGTAGAGGATAACAATCAATTTCATCAGAAGGATATGTGCTGCTTTATAAGCCATTTTCTCAACGCACACCTCTTCCCTTGCAAATGCACTTTATACTGCGGCTTTTAAGCAATTAAAACAATTAAGCAATGGGAAACACTACTACTAACGCCATCAGTTAAGACAGTCGCGAGTTTCGCCGGGGAACTTTCCAGCCAATTGGATTGTTCCGGCGTCGTAAAGTCGTTGTGGCACCTTTCCATCAGTGATGTAGCTATCAGGGATTATGATAGTAATTTTGCGCTGGCAAGGCTGGAAGAAGACATTCACCTTAAGCAAGAAAGTCAGGAATCTTACGGTAACTCCGTCGTTGCAGTCGTGGTATACGTTCAACTTGGGGTCGATCGGAGTAAACTCCGAAGTGTGGCCCTTAATCTCGAACTTTCCCTGGGAATCGCTTTTTCCTTCGGCCATGAGGTCATCAGCATCAACTCCCCTGTCGTCATCGTAGAGCTTCACTTTGACGTTAGCCGCTGGACGGTCGTTGCACATGAGGGTGCCACGGACTCCGGCGCTTTGGGTGCGGCCAACGCCGACCGCGAAGGCAGAGGTCGCAAGGAGCAGAAGAAAGAAGAAAACTTTCATTCCTAAAGCGATAACTGGAATAAAGGTTGGGGGAAAAGCGGGTCCTACTATTGCGGTGCCAGAAGCGTTTTGACTGTGGACAGCGGCGCCTGTTCCAAGGATCCAGGATCCAGAAAAAAAGGTTGATAGAGAGCACGAAAACACCAATTAATTCTCAAAAGGATCACTTCGCAACTGTGCCGCCACTTGATTTGTTTGTTTACTGGTTAGAGCCCTTGATAAAGATGAGAGTGGATCTCAGAACAGCTGTGAAAATGGCTGAATCTTCTGGTTCTCTTAGTACTGTCCCATTACCCAGGGAGTGCTAAGGAAGTACGTTATAATCAGTCATGAAATTAAAAGCCACCATTCAACTGTTATCGCACTTTTAACAGAAGGCATTAGAACATAGACTTTTGTTATGTTTTCTGCTTCTTCCTTCATGCTTAGAGACAAGTTTCTTTAACATGTCCTTGGGTATGTTTAGAAAACGGCGACCAAAACACGATCACAGGTTCTTCACTGATTTCGCACATCTATGCACCAAAAGGAACTGTCAAAAGACATCATCCATTGCACTTTTCACACTTTCCCGTGTTTTGTGTCGTTTGCGTGATTTTCTTTTAGTGATGTGCAGTCAACAGTGATCAATCCGCACGTTGGAAAAGACGTAACTGGCGACATTCGGAACATATGCTTTTCGCTCTCAACCATAACATGTTTTGAGCCGTTCTGTATCGATTTTCACTTTATTTTAGAGCTAAAAAATATCGTATGATCTATAACAATAGTGAAACATAAATGCGAAGAGATCCTTGCTGAATCAGAATCTGGTAGAGTATGGCGGCGCTAAGGTATCCAGAGCAGGAAACCTATTTACATTGGCATCTCTTGAAACTTCTCCATTTGACGCGGAGTGAGTGCTTCTCTGCAGATTTCCCTGGGCTGTGTTCTGCCTAGATGTTCAGCACTGTTTCCAGAGTAGCATAACCTTGTTTACCCAAGATTGGAAAGCTTTCTGGCTTCTTCATACGTGGGCAGGCCGTCGTCTCCCGAAAGTTGTGCTGAATAACCAATTTTATTCACAGGATGTTCAGGTAGGAGAGAACCTTGAGACGTCGGTGGCACATACGGCGGAGGTGCTTCGGTCAGCTGCGGTGGTTGTCGGACATGAACGACGCCGACGTAGACGGGATCCGTCATGTCTTGTCTACTGCCACCAGCGGAGAAAGAGTTCGTTTGTGGGTACGTGTAGGCAGCTCGCGTGTCCGGCATGCATGAGTTACAGATCTGTAATGATAGGATGTAACCACAGAGGAGGCAAAAGAGACTGTTATGTACATAGACAAGAATTACAGGCAAACGTTTAAATAAATGGTAAAAAAACCACAATTTTGACGCGTTGCAATACTTATGGGTCACTCTGTATACATAAAAAGCCTATCTGTAAATTCTTTTCTTTCAGTATAGGCCAAGGACTTGTGAGCAAATTACGCCTTTCCACATTTCTGTCAGCATGTGACGCGATCTGCTCGTAATTTAGCCAAAAAACCTTTCAAGATACGTTGTATTGCTTGTAAGCACAAATAAACAAAGAAAATAAAGGGGCGTAATTGCTTGGCAACAAAAGTGTGGCTCCTAGAAAGACCACAGCCTATCCTCAACGTTTACAGAGAATTGCGGGAAAACGTATAAGCGTACGCGTATCTGTGACGGACACAATCGTTTTACACACTAATGTGTACCCCCCTTTTAATTTTTTACGTGCAACGAACATAATTCTCAAGATAGAGAGTGGCCCTGTATTCACCAACCTGAATCTGCCTTCTGCAGCCGACGTAAACGGCCAGCACCCAAACAAGTGCGAACATGGCGCCGTAGATCTTGTGGGATATGTCGCGCACTGGGGATTGACTGTCATTCAGGTGGTAGTGCGTAAACGTCGACTTGATCATATTCGTGATGTTCGTCTCGCAGCGATAGCCCATGAAGTTGGACGTGCAGTCACAACGGCCTGTCAGCTTGTTCTTCGTTCCATTGTTGAGACACGTTATGTCCTTGCACTCCTCTCCGTAGTAGTCCAACACACAGCTACAGACTTGTGTCCCCCCAACTGACGTGACGAGGATACCGTTGTCACAGTATTTTTCGCAGCGTTCGCCGAAGAAGGAAGGAGGACATGGGCAGTTGGCGCTTCTCTGGCAGGGCGTTGATGAAAGTGAAAGATCTCCTGATGTGTAGTTCGACTCTAAAGGGAGCAATAGAAGATAGATGTTGTCACGTTTCTGTTGCAATTGTTAGGCTTTGGAGAGCAGAACATGGGGAAGAAAGGTCCTCTCTGGAAAGTACTCCAAAGCAACTATCAAAGGGCTCTAGAAACTATCACAAAGCAGCCTGCGGAAATGCCCCTCCATTAGTGAACAGTTTCGGCACTTTTAAATGAAGAAAAATTGAATCAATTCTATACGAAAACATGCTTTTCAAAGAGATTTCGCTCAATTTCAGATCAATCGAATCAATAGGTTACTTTAGGTCAACATGCCCGAGTTCCAAACGTTAAAAGTTTTGATCGATGGCGCTAGCGAGCGCTAAGCACTTACCGTCCTGAGCAACGCTCACATGAAGAGCAAAGGTGATAGTCAAGGCTGCGCTCTGGAGGGATCGCATGACAGCGAGCGCTTGGCGTCGGCGACCAGCAATGTCAAATGATGGAGAGATAATAAATTAAAACATGAGCGTTCCTCCTCCTGCCAGTGGGCCAATTACCAAAACACTGTGAATCACAGTTGAAAACAGGTTCTTCGAGGACGAGAAAAACAGCGTCGCCAGAGAAGACGTATTTGTCGAATTTTATCGAAGACACATCTAAACAACACCATTGCGGGAGACTATTCTGGGCATGATTTCTGCACACTTCTGAAAAGTTTAAATTGCTCTTTTAGATGCTACTAAAGCAGTGACGTAATAAGGAAGGAACATATCAGTTTTTAGTGCCTGGTCCATTTTTTGCTGCCCAACATTGCGGATGTCGTTATTTCATCTGTACGAGAGGGAAAAAAATAATGACGTGGATACCGGTTGTCAGGCGGAACAAAGCAACTTTTTTAAGTCCTGCGCCCCTTGTTTTCCAGGCTGTTCGTGATGGAAAACGCTGCATGGTGATGCCACTTCTGAGCTCCGGTAAATGCATGTGAGCCAAGAAGAGGATCAACATAAAGAAGGGAGTTCCACTGACTCTACAAACGGTTCTTATTTTGTTATTGCAGATCCAGAAACGCTAACAACACAGAACAAAAACGTGGATCGATGAGCTGATAAAAGTTTTGTGAAAACAGCATCCACGTGTTGATCTGTCACGCTTAAACGTATACCACATGGTTCATGTTGTTGATTCACAGAGTTGCAGAGAAAGCCCTGTTGCTAAGCACAATTTAAAGTAAAGTGGTGCCATGTTCTGTTAACAATTTGTATGCCAATAATTTCATCCCTGTAGCGCTACAAATTCCGTAGTATAACATGGTAAGCTAGTAGAATGGCTAGTGTTTGGAACAAATTGCGATTAGCCAGATTCCAGATACCTTGTACCTCACAGGACAGCTAAAAGCTCCGCCACGGTGACCGTGATCGGCGGCACTATTCCAAGCACTGGCAATATCATCGAAATGCATTTACATTTATTGAGCTAATCAGTGGCACTAGCACGTCATCGACAATAGAACATTTACGTCTCAACTTGTGACTCTTATGATACAACCTGTACATCAATTGAGGGGGAAGAATTCGGCTACACGATCTCTCAAATGCTCCTTCTACTCGTCGACCTTTTCATCTTGTCGTCTCGATCATCACCCGCTTTTGACGGCGACGGAGTGTCGGATGGCAGAGAGGGAGATACCGGCATGGAGGGAGAGGTGGAGCTGGAGGGCTGGTCTTCCAAAGAACTCGTCGGAGTTTGCACGGCCGCCGAGACGGACTCAGCTGCTGACGCAGGCTCTTCTTCGGGTGCATCTTCGGGCCCCACGTTTTGTCTAAATCTCATCGACGTCCATCTCTGTGCTTTAAGACTCAAAATACCTCAGAGGTGGAAGTTTTGTTGCGTCCTCATAGCTGGGCAAGGGAGGTAGTGCCTCGTTGCGGCGTGAACGGCCTAAAACTCTGATATCTCGAGGTCAGATTTCGCCAACGGTACCTCTGGTTCCCGGGGCCACATACGGTGGTGGACCACCCTCCACCAAAGGCACTGGTCGGAAGTGCATGGCGCGCGCATCGTCAGGCGTGATGATCATGTCACGTCGTCCGGAAATGGCACAACTACCCGTGGCTACTCCCGGGTATGAATACCCGGCACCGGTCAGGAATTCGCGTCTTGTGGCGGTGAAACGGGACTGCACCTGGAACGCCTGTGATTAGATAGCGCGATCGGCTGGTTAGAGCAATAATTATGAGGAAGTGGAAAGCCGCAAAAACTGTAGAAAGGTCAATTAGGTACCCCGTTAGCCAAACTTGAATATCTCACCTGCATTCTGTGCTTCATCAACAGGTACATCGACACCACCAGCACCACGATCATGATCAAGCTGAAGATCGTGCCGGACACATCCCTCGAGAAGAGCTCACTGCCCTGCTCGCCATATCGCTGGAACCGCGACCCACTCGTGCCTCTTGTGTCGATTTCACAATGGTACCCGAGGAAGTTAGGCGGACAATGACAGCGTTCGTTTTTGATCGTCCCGTTGTTGAGGCAAACCATGTCCTTGCACTCCTCGCCTTGATAGAACGGCAAGCAACTACAGTAGTCTCGTCCGTCTGCTCCCTTGATCCGCTGGCCCTGATCGCAGTACTTCTGGCAGCGATCTCCGAAATAGGGCTCTGGACAGACGCACTTCATGCTCACGGAGAACATGTGGTAGCCCTTGTTGAGACACTGAGGCTTCTTCCGACAGTACTTGTCCAAGCGGTGTGGACTACCCACGTCGGGACATTGACAGCGCACTCCCGAACCCTTCAAGTTTCGGAAAATGGCCGTCGCGGAGATCAGGTATTCGCCCTGGAAGGCTCGGCAATTCGTCTCGCCTTCGTTCGACCCGTCTTCGACTAAGTAGTCCGAAGCATGCTGCGTCCAGTTCCGGACAAGCTGCAAATGAGATATAGGAGTGTCCTGGAGGTAGAGCCTACCTCTTCCGATTCATGAACCGGAGTTCCACCCATACAACAAGTGATTTTGTATGACTGAGGGAAGTACAAAGGTCCTAAGGCGTCCTGCATGAACGGAGAGGCGCCGGAGTTGGATTCTTTTATGGCACTGGCGGAGGAATCTTGACCTTCTTCGCTGGATTTGGAAGCTGGAATTGAAAGTAATTGTAGAGTATATCGATAAGATTGTTTTTATGTCTTTTTCTATGACCTCTAGAAAGAGTTACGTCAGCTGCTACCCTAGGGACGGTTTTGTTATCTGAACATTAAGGAAGGTCGGATAAAAATGAAGCCTAAGAGGATTCCCGAAGGGGTATTGGCATTTTCCCTCCTTAAAGGATTGAAAACAGTTTACTGTCATGTGCTGGCAACATGAACACCTAATTGATCGGTCTTAACAAATCCAGTAGGCTCCTAACTCACCATTGTCATTGGGTTGAGCAAAACTTAATTGAAAGCCGAATAAAACAAGAAACGCTGCTGAGGGCAGGAGGGATCGCATCGCGACGTTCTCTTCACTTGGCACGTCTGGCACGACCGTTGAATAACATCAAACAGCACAGCGATTGAATAGGAAAAGCACCTCTTCACATAACAATGCGACCGCGGGAAGCCGTCGATTCTGAAACGCACAGATTGTCATTAAACACGGGGCGAGGTGTAGTAGCGCATGATTCCGAGGACAAAGGCATCGCGTGGAATGGAGAGCTAATGAACTTGATATCTGTCGGAACATCAGTCTCCATCAGGGTCCCAGGGGACGGAACGTCACTGGCCAGACGGGGTGGTCGTGATAAGAAGCATAAAGCACTACTGGTCCTGATTAGAGGAGAGCGCCAGTCGGGAGCAGACGAAGGAAAGGACAACATGGTAAAAGTGGAACGTAAAAATGGCGGATGGAGACAGTCAAAACATGGGTCGCGCGAGGGGGTGAAACTGAGTAGCGCGCCGATAGAATCGTAAACACAGAGTGAGCAAAGATCGAACGACAGCGATGACATACGCGCTGTCCATGGGACACCCGCAAATGCCGACAAAATCCAAGAAGGAAGCGGAAGCTATTTCTAAGACGTGATTAGGTGTACATGACGGAACGTAGCTACACCTACTAAAGCTGGGATTACATCCCACGAACGAGCATACCCAAATGGACTAAAGAAGTAATGGGACAAGAAGCTCCGGAGGCCTCAATCTTAGCACCTAGTTTTCCACTTTATTATCTCGTAACAAAGGCGTTAACTTTATGTCCTTACAATACGAAAGCAGACGGTTCCACTCCGCGTGACTGACGCCTGACTTCCCTACTTGTTTTTGAACTTTATTCTAACAGCGCCACCGTACAGATAGTGGCTTCTGAAACCACGTTCTATTTCTTTTCTTCCTCTTAAAGTCAAAAGAGGAAAATGTCTTTGTAAAGGGCAAAAAGACGCACAATGCCCGTAGTGTTAAAAAAGGGCACCTTTCTTAAATGATCTAATTTCGAGACGCAACGATCAAACGCACATAAAATCAACTAAAAATTGCACCCCTTCCGGTGTGCAAGCGCCATATGCGCGCCATCCGAAGCAAACAGCACGGAAGAGGCGTTGGCCGATAGAGAGTGACTCACATCGGCCATCGATCGCCGCGTAAACATTATGCTAATGAGAGCTCCATATACATCTGCAATTTGATCATCCGCTGGACATTTATAACCCTATTGCGTATCTCTTCGAAACATCGGGCGTCATAATTACAATGGGCGGTCATAAGTGGGCAGAGAACGTCATCAGTGATTATGTGTCATTATTTAGAATCTCCAAGGATGTTACAAACTTAGCATCACTTGTGCAGCACGTATTTAAAGTGAGGCAGAACTACGGTAGAAGGATAGGCGAAACGAATAGCGGGGAAGTTCCCAACTTTCACGCTAATGTGCTCGTCGCATCAAATCAGATCAAATTTGCAATATTGAAGGTTGGAGGACAGTTTTCAACGTACATATAAGTGAAAGAAGAGTTGACCGAACGTCCTGTCAGCAGGGTTCACGGGCAAGAGGTCCACTCGGGTGCAACTGTGCATTAATCAGAGCAAACGGACCGGCATCGGCTTTGTTTGTCTTCCATACCATCGACAGAACTTTGTTTTGCACCATTATGTACAGGGAATGCAAAAACTTGTTAGCTGTAAATAATGTACCATAACGTTGCAAACAAGATGTGTATTGCGAACATTGAGGTTTAGAAGGACAGGCGAAACAGTAAGGTACAGAAAAGATTCCTCTAGTAGCTATTGGGTTGTTAAGAAAGTTCCGGGACACTTTTGATCGTTTGTTTACAGATATATTTATTAAGATTAAGATTCAATATAAGCACCACCAGGACGTACAACTTCTTTCCTTTATGCAACCAAATTACAGAGACCGCAGTCTTAGAATTAGTTATGTTCCAAGCCAAAAGAAGTTGGGATACATTTTTTGACCGCCTTATGTAATTAAATTTTTTAACCCACTAGTACGTTTCACGTGGACCGTACAAGGTGGCATTCGGACACAGCACACTCTAGGCTATAATCAGGGTGAGCGAGAAGATTTCCAACCTAAGTTAAAGAATTTTAAAACCATTAATTTCGAAAAGTGCGGTTTTCTATATTTGTCCGGAAGACGGACTTTTTTCACCTTTTGGTCTCTTTCTTGGTATTGCCGCCACCACTCTGTCCAGCTGTTGTGTGCGCAAGTAGCTGACTGTTGTGGCTTGCTAGTACACCCTTCCAAGAATTTGACTGCTTCAACATCCCACCAAACACAAAGCATAACTGTTTTCTTTGATCGACTTTTAGCCTCGGATCAGATTTATCCCCATTTCGAACTTCGATGACACAGCTTTCACGCATTTTCGTAAACATTAGACCCTTCCTATAAACATAGTATATAACATATGTTACTTGCTGCACCATTAATTTTTGCACGAATTTTTTTATCACGGCATCTCGACGATCGCCGGGTGGTATTTTTTGGGTATGGTCAACAAAAACACTTCTAAAGCCGCAAAAGATAATCCAGTAACAGGCATCTGGATGTTCCCAGTGAGAGAAAAGACTGCTGCCCACAACGCATCCATCGACATTTTTCTAGGAGTAAACAATGAAGAATGAGAGAATGTTAACGAAGTGTCCCGGAACTTTCTTAACAACCCAATAGAGTGGGTATTGCGAGCAGTGAAGAGCTGCCTCTATATAGTAGCTAGAGTCTCCTAGAACTAGATTTGGAACAACCTTTAAGATTCTAAGGATTATTCTTCAGATTTTGCGACACTTTTGCACGAATATTGGGAATTTATCAGAGAGGCAGAGCGAGTATCAAGTGGGACAGACGGGTAAGCGAAGCTTTGAGGGAAATAGGCTTAAGAACACCAAGGAGGTCAAGCAGCGAGACCTACACCGTAAAGGAACAACCTTATTGCAATACATGACACGGTCATGCTCGTTTATGTTTCCACTCAGCATTTCACGGTCAATTGGACACGAATGCGGAAAATTGCTTATTACAACCCAGGAAACAAGACGCCATCAATGAACTCTGCGCGCTTGAGTGACATCACAGAACATTGAGGCGGAAACAAGGAACTGTTTAGCACAGATTCGCAAATGCGCATCTCCACGTAGTCGAAGCAGTCCTGTTTACGAGGCCACTTCACAGAAGCCAATGGACTCCTTCTGATCGTCAACACGTAGCATGTGACGTGAAGTAACAACGACCATCTTACAAAAAGCGAAGACCGGTTTCGCTGTCACCGGTCTCTGAAACAAAGCCTCATTTCGTAACACCCCCACGACACTCGTCATCGATTAGCCCCGGTGCACCCGGCCGTTGCACGCGGTCTCAGTTTTTCGGCATGTTTATTGCCCATGTTATTGTGGGAGAAGACGAGCAAACCTCGTGTTGTTGCGAAGGAGTGATCGTAATCAGCGAACTTGGTTCTTAGTCTTCTGGTATTTTGAGGGGACCACGGTGTTTTCCGTTTGGAAACGCACGGCTTCTGACTGCACTCATCATTCGAACGTGATGAATTCTACAATGCGCCACCCCTTTGTGGACTCCATTGGCGTTGCTTTATTGGGTGTGGGGAAAGTAGTCCAACTGCTTTAAGAAGGGTCCCAAGAAAATGAAGGAACCAAAACCAGTGTGGATCAATCTTTTTAAGCAGGTTGCCATATTATTCGAAAGGGATATATCTAGGGGTACCCATATGTACCACATCAGAGCGCTGATACACTATCAAAAGTTCTATAGATGTAATGAAGAAGATTTCAACAGCGGAGACATACAAATTCCAGATGGAGCAATAGAAATAACCCGAAAAAACAAAAACGGCACTTTTTCCGCCATCAATATCAGGAAGCCAATGTCAACTGCTCCACTACGTCACGATTGGAACCTCGACAGTTATGAACGTCACTTTAAACCTTCAGTTCCAAAGTAATAACAACTTTGAGTCAGGGGTCAGGAAGACTCTGCCAGCGGATGGATTCTTTGGCAAGCTGAAATAGAGTGTTGTAATCGATAACGTTAAGCCATTAAAAAATAGCTGGAACACGTCCACAGATAACCCATAAAAAAGCTAGCATATGGATATATTTCCAGAACATGATACTAAAATTGTCCTCGGAAGAATGAGCAACATGCGGTCATTGGTCGCGCTAAGATCTTTGAACTGTTTGGGAGGATCAAATGGGGAGATGAGCAAATAGCAAACAAGAAAATAGATGACAAGAAATGCTGCATCACATAGTCTCTCTTCAAACCTAACAGCTACGGAACTAACACAGTTTAATTCCAGAAGACTAGGGTCCAGCCGAGCACCTTTTGTAACACACTACGAACAAAACAACATCGCTAAACGTCAAAACGAGCACATTTAGAAGTCAAGACAGTGGGGGGGGGGGATAACAAGAAGAAGGAACAATACGAAGCGGGCCAGATAAAATATGATCGAAAACAAGGAAGTCAACGAAGCGCACAGCTGCCATTTTCAGTCTCTTCTTGTTTGAGCGGAACTGGGAGTCACAGCGGAAGGACGTCCGTAAATGGCATAAGAAATGAATGAGCCATGTTAGGACTCCTGACACGAGGAAAGATAGAGTCGGAACGTCCGAAAAGAAACCACAGCAACTACTTCAATTGGCCAGAGGGACTCATGGTGAATTCCAATGGTTTCCACAGAGATCCGTCGCCCTTCAGGAGATAACGAACGGACGGTCCAGCACCGATCGATAAAACGAACCAGAATCAGCCCGTTCATAACGCCACATCACGCCCGCCAACCCGCTTCACAATGCCTCAGCGTCGTAAAAACAGCACATCACGTTGCAGAAGCGCACATTCCAGGTCACATTCTTAGCCACAGTTAGCCTGGCGCGACATTGCATAACTTCCGCGGTGACACTCCATCATAAAACAGGCGGCTCGGCTAGTTTCCAGATCGGCTAACCGGTTGGGAACAAGCATAAAATTGCTCGAACCGTCTGAGCGAGGCGCCTGGGCGATTTATCATCACAAGATCAGTCTCCATTAATCTCTAAGACGCGAAAGACGTGTAAGAAGCCCTTGGGCCGGGCACAACTCGCAACACTGAGCAGATCGATGTAAGCGCGCATCATAACGCGACGCCCCTTAAAATTGCGCCCAGAACTTCGAGATGGACGCGAAAGTGAACAAGCGAAAAAAAACATAATTCGAACGAAGCGAAGCCGGTTCCAGCGCGGGTGAAAGAACTTTTTGAGGCGCATGGCTGTATTTGGAGGTGTGATGGATAGCTTCAGGCTGTGGCTGCCGACAATCTGGATAAGGGTGACAAAAGCACAATTGTGGACAGGAAGTGGAAAACCAGGAACATGTGCATAGAGGGAGAAATAAAGATCGCAACGTTATCTGGTGTTACATATGACGATGAATATGCACTAATGAAGGACTATAGTTCGACGCTTGGAATCCCCCGGAAGCCGATTTAAAATTGTGGAACCAGATGGGAATGCACTCCGGATCCAGATCCGTGTGTACTTTTGTGATTAACGCCCATGCTGGAATCTTGGAACTAAACTCTAAGACATGCTTCTGAGCTCTGTGAGGCGAGCATTTCTCAGAAAGAAATGAATATCGGCCTATGCGCACGTTTCCCTTAGGTATCGTATCGTGGTTCCGTAGTTATGTTCAAAAACTTCCCATGGATCGTCTCCTTGGCAGAAAACAGCAGTGATAGAGCGCATAGAAGAATAAGAGCTTCATGAATTCGTGAATTGAAGATCGTGTTCAAAGATATGATTCTCAAGGAGCTTATGATCTCTGTTGACCAGTGCGGCTTTGAAACAAGCGAGTGCATCTCCACAAGCAAACCAAGCCGCAAAGAAGTGCTTGCAAAGAAGCAAATCGGGCGTTTAGCAAAGTGACATATGGAATATAAGAGACACAGACGATAACCACTTCACGATGCACCCCGAGTTCAAAAAATGTCGAATAGGAGCACCAGCAGCCATAGACGTCCAGTAGCCCTTATGCAAACAAATCTGGTCGTGGTGGTCCGTGTGAGCGGCGCTCCCTGGCCTCCCCAAAAGAAAAAAAAACAGAAAGACAACAAAGAAGAGGCCGATCGATGCACATACCATTAATAAAATATGGGCATTTAGAATTCCGGGCGACTTCTCCCTCACCACGACTGGGCCAGATTAGCATTCCGAAGGAAGACTGTTTGAGGGGAAAGCGGAGATCGAGGAACGCAGCAACTGTTAACGTTCGTAAGGTCACGAATTCCGCTGTCAGGCAGGTGTCGAGTTGTAAAGTGAACCTCATAGCCTAGAGCTGTCGTGTAGCATGAGAGTAGTTCCCGAGGGAAATGCTGTTATTTCATTCGCCGTACGCTTAAGATACGTCTAGACGTTGTCCCTCATCAAAACATTGTCCCTCAATCGAGGTGTAACAAGACCTTTTCGGACCCAAAATCTCCGAGCTCCGCACAAAGACGAACCGTTCGCGCGTCGCCCTTCAATAGCTTTCGATCCTCGCGCATGGGCATAAAAAGCCGTGTGCAAACAAACACCGACTCGCTGACGCGGCCGAAACACCGCGGGAGGAACGTTTCTTCTTACAAGATTTTGAAGAGTCTTTAAAGGACGGTCATGACTCATATGTGGCGCGCAGCTGAGACTGTGCATAACGAGGAGAGTAACTGGTTCCGATTAGCAACTGATGTCGCGTGAAGCCAACGGATGCGTCAGGGGCTACTTATCCTCGTCCTTGTGAATGGTTACGCAAAAGGGACATCAGGTTTTGTGATATAAGTGGCCTTGAATATATAGAGAAGTGCCCTTGGATTGGAGGTATGATAAGTTCGATTCTTGCCGAAGAAGTTTGGCGCAAAAACGACACATTTTTTGCCGTTTTGTGGCATTTTATGAGTATTTGTTTAGCATTAAAAGGCACGAAAAAGTTATGTCGCCTAAGGGTAAAGCTATAATATAATAAGGCTATAATATAATAAGGCCGGGTACGATACCTAGCGACTACAGGATCATAAGAAGTTTTCGCGGAAGTGAACCAGGAGACTCGAAAAAATGAAAACACGAAAACAGGAAGCGGTAAAATGTGGCCAAAACGGAAGCCAAGCGGAAACCTCGTGGTGTACAGGGAACCGAGTTAATTTCGAAAAGTAGCGACGGCCATTAGTCGGCGCCACTTTTCCCTCGAGCAGCGGGTAACGGCATAAACGTCGGAACAGCCATAAAGGCGAGCAGTGAATTTTATACGCGCCTACAGGGTCAGAGGCAATGGCTTTATGGCGACAGTTGCGGAACAGTGGAGCAGATCGGAAATTAGCCAATTGTTTGCCAATTCTATAAGGCTAGAAATCCCAAAGGTTCATTTGCAATAAGAGCGCATGGCTCAGCTACATATGAGATGTATGACGGTGAAGGCCCGGACGTGCCGAGATAATGATTCTTTTTTATTGGAAAATCTTTGCAGAAAGCTCTTTGCTGTAATTGTTAGCTAGCTCTGGCGATATTTCATCCTTCTGCTAGGTCGAAAGTTGTACAATTTGCCGAAAGATACAAAAAGAAAGGAAGCCATCGAATCCACACGTTACATCGAGAAGTTCACAAGAAGGAACATACCGGGTTTTGAGTTTTTTTTTTTTCAAAGTTTCCACAACAGAATGGAGAGGGGGGCTAAAACCGGGATCTGTTGACCTAGCCAAAAATCAGTCCAAACAAGTAGATGCAGTTTGAGATAAGTACAGAAAACTGCGACCTTGCTGACGTCGAGGTTTAATCGCTTGGACTGAACCCAAATACTGGGAGAAAAGTAACAACAGGCAATTTGCGCGCAAAGCCCAGTTCAAAGCAACTATCACAAGAAGGAACATAAATGGTGGATATAGTTAGAAGCATGGAGGAGAATCCTCATCGAAGAGAATCACAGCTGACCTCTGCCAACTCGTGCATTAAATAAATATGTATAAGAGTGATTTCGAGTGCACACGCAGCTTCCTGCTGCTGACACTTTTAGGATGCGGCATTGGACACTTCAGATATTTCGTCGCAAGCAGCACGGAGGACAGAAAGAGAGGAAAGCGGAGTGAAGCACCAATTTATGTTTTCATTTACCGCCTACACCGTAGGAACACTATTACAATGTAGCGAATTAGAGATCGCGATGATAAAATGCTTGAACTTTGAACAGTGAGCTTAGAACAAAGGTTTCACGAAGGTTTCACGCCTTAATAGATATGTTTATGTTATAAGCACAATAGAAGGATTGAGCGATTATGTCGAAACCGGGCACACCTGAAGGACACAGAGAGTTGCAAAGCAGCACCACCCCTTGGGTCATTAAGTATAAATAAAGAACATGCAAATAGCATCTTCGCAAGCCGCCCAGCACTCCATCCAATCAATGCAAAAAGCTATCAATTGCCACTTCATAACGTTTCGCGAGGCGACCCTCCAAGACAACAATAACATTTAGCGAACTACTACAGCCGGCTGAGCGGGCTGAAGAAGAAAAGACGAGGGCGACGCCGAGTCATTTGGACGGGGAGTCCGCGGCCGCGATGATCGCTGATGGCTAGCATTGTGGGCTGCTCGAAGCCGAGCGGTGTCGAGCCGAGCCCAGCAGCCCGGACCGGTTCCCGCGCGCGCCTTGTCAGATGAAAATGACAATTGCATCACCAGGACCGCCACCAGCGCCTAAACTCAATCGACTCTCTCAAAGGCGATGCGTAAAGCCTGCGGGCGATCGGCTGGTTATAGGCGAGGAGGCCGACTTTCGCAGCTGCCATCTCGTTTTGGGGACACAGGTAGCCCGCCAGTCGGGGCACTTGACGCTGTTTGTCGCAGGCTGGCCGCGCTTAGGAGAGGCGATAGTGACATGGTAATTGAGTGGGAAAGAAGGTTATTGATATGGGAGACGGTGGGAATAACACGGATGTGCGCTGTCACAAAATCGATGGTGGCTCCGCGGTGTCAAATTTCGGCAAACAAAGTCGGACCGTCGACGCACTTTTTTACAATTTGGCACTCGAAAACACTTGACAAACTAGAGCCAAGGTCGAAAAACGAGATTGTAGAAAGGTGATCCTGCTGTGGCTGGACAGCAAAACAAGGTGGAAAATGAAAGCATTTTGGTGTTTACCTGGTCACTGCAGAGTGAATGGGGCCTATTCGGCAAACAGTGAAGCCGGTCATATTTAGAAGGTCCGTTATGTGCAACGGTATGATTGTGGTGGCAGTAATGATGATTAGAATGTCCTACTGAAGAGAGGCTAACCTGTAAGTACCTGGAAGGGGCTTAAGCAGATAGAACTTAACTAATTAAAAAAGGCTCAAACTAAGCTAAGTATGTTCTATTGAAAGCCAGGAGCCAGCTTGATCAAGCAGGAACAAATTCATGTACTATATATAAAAAATCCGCACGAAAAATAAGAAACCTTTCAGAATTGTCAAAATAAAAGACATTGGGGATTCGGTGCCTGTTCTTTGAGTACCTTTTACCCTGTACTAGAAAGCATCCGAGATTTAAAGGGTTCACGATTTAATGTTCAAGAACGTGCAAGCAAAGGTCGCAAATGTGCTTAAAATGAATTTATACCGCGTCCAAGATTAACATTTCTCTAATTATGTTCATTATTGGATTTGAAAAAGACCGAAACCCCCTTCTCTGTTCATTATTTCCGTCTCATCGTCATTCAATCCTATGCAAACCCTCCAGCAACGCGTCTCCTATGCAAACTCCAACACAACGCGCGCTCCCGGCACCGCATACTTAACCAACTAAAAGGTTCCAATTATGCAAAACGTGTTCTAGTCCAGTAACAGGAAAAGTGATCGGCATCGGGGGTCTTCGGAATGGTCAGTTGCGATAATTGTTGCGACGGAGGCAAAGCACTCGGAGACATTAGACGTCGTCAACGACGGCCATTGAGAAGAACAATTAGAGTCACTCAAACACGAGCCTCTGGCAGCTTCATAGCGGCCTGCTTGGTCCACAAGCCGACAAAATGAAATTGGCGGAAAGCACGCGATGAGTCCTACTTACCAGGAATTCTCGCTCATCCCAGAATTGTGCCCGAGGACAAAATCGATCGTCATTTAATTAGCTCCACGCGGGCAGCTGAGATCTTCCTCAAAGTCCTCAAAAATGCCACGGCACCCAGCGAATCTATCAAGGCGTCGCCAAATCTCAACTTCGCGTCAAGAAGCACTTCCCCGTAATCTATCACTCTCTAAAATCCGAAAAATGGGGAAGCGCCAACTGTTAGCGGCGCAGCGTGCAAACCCGACGGAAGCATTCCAATTCTGAGCCGAAGGATGGAACAGATCAGCGCTACCGGTCGGAGGAGAGCAAAGCAGGAAGAAGAACGGTGGAGACGGAGCGTAACACGAAGAAACCAATGTTTCTTGCCCCAATAGCAGCTAATTGACGAAGCTGAACTGGCGCCACGCAGCTCTAACCGGTTAGATAGGATCGCCGTCGCGGCGGCCAGAGATGCGATCGCCAAAGCAGGCGACCAATTGGGAGGCCCCAGGGCTGTAATTAAGTCGCGTTTCGCGACCGTCGCGCGCGAGCTGACCAGTCCCGGGGGGCACTGGCCAGATGCACTTAGATGTAATGAGCACGCGATGTTTGACCATGTGGGGAATAGGCGATTATCCTTCTTAAAACGGAGAGTTTACATTGCGACATAAGACCTACTTACAAGGCGGCTTATCTTCTTACAGGGGTACCTTCTGAAATGTCACGAAGAAGGCTACAGTTGCTAGAATTACAGTGGAAGCGCCATCATCTCTAAGTTTCACATTTCAAGACGGTTACTGTCCAGCCAGAGAAGAGTTGAGGTGATGAGGTACATAAAGGAGCTGCATGCTTCTAGTCCAAACCACCAGTACCTGTGGTACAGCAAGCAGGCCGTCGGGGGTATAGCTCAGTGGTAGAGCGCTCGCTTCGCATGTGAGAAGTCCGGGGTTCAAACCCCCGTACCTCCAGATTGTTTTCCTCCTTCCAGATGTTCTGGCACAACTTTTCATTCTGACGATTTTTGTTCCGGGCTCTCACACCCGTAGAGAAGTGTGAGTGGTTTAGGTGTAAGGAGCGAGCAAAAAACGCCATAACACTGTTTCTGAAATTCTGGATCTTGAAATCTTCTTACTTCATGGCAGGATTATATCTGTGGAGTTGTGTTTCAGATTGGATGAATGTAACAAATGGAAATGGCGGCTCCTTGAACACCAAATGCGAACGAAGCAAAGCGAAAAACGAAGCGTTCTTAATAGGGTAAAACCGCTTTTTTCGAAATTTTTGACCCGATGACAGCTGTGGGTGTGAGAGATCAAGGTGTCAAGAGTTGGACTCACCGAATCGCGGTGAGCACAAAACGCGCATAACACTGCACCTGGACCTGTACGTCTTCCGCTCCTGAAATGCTGAATCCTGAAGGCTCGTTATACAACTTTGGACGACCTGGGTATGGCGGCCTATTTGGGGCTTCGTCCGGAACCCATTCCGGAAGATCCAGTAATCTTTTCGGGCCTTTGACACGGTCTTCAGAAGCGCCCGTGACACCAGTACCCACCGTACAAGAAAGCAATAGCTCCTTGAACACCAAATGCGATCAATGCGAGCAGGATATCGAAAAGAAGCACGTTTACAGCTGCCAGAGCTGTGGAGTACCCAATGTGACGTGTCCTTCCAGTAATATCATCCTCTACTCGTTCATTTCAGGCTACTTTCTGTCCCCATTGCGTGATCCAGCACCACACAGGTCACCCGGTCAAACTTCGCTACATTGGAAAAGAAGGTCTGCGGAAAATGCTCGCCACTGGAGGTTTGACCGAAGACCTCTACGAACCAAGCGAGAGCTCGTTCCTGAAAACACTGGAGCGTGCGTCGAAGAAGGTACAGGACGTCGTGCGAGAGCTCCGACAGAACACGGAACTTACGGAGGAGGAAGCCAAGAAGCAGCTCAACAACATTTACCTTCATATAAAGTCGGTGAAGAAGGTATAGGCAACTGCGTGTGATTTACGTGAAAGCTTACTATGTTTTAGGCTAAAGAGATTGCAAAGGCTATTGAGGATCATGAGAAGAATCAGTAAAACGATTCCAGAGACGAATTCACGTGATTTTCCAATGTGGTCGCATTCATTGCGCAGTTGTTGATTGTTAAATTCTTTTCGCCCATCTAGAGTTCTTCTGGCAATAGTGGCTTCGCCACTGTAGAAGTTTGTACACCGCTTCCGAGCCAAAAGGTGAAAGATATCAACTTCGAAAGCTTAGTTTTCGTCTAAACTGACACACCAAATGAAACAATTGATAATGACAAAGCGGATCGCTTTTCTTAATCTCTTTATCATCGTCTTCAGCACATGCCAGTCAACCGCACTTCCACCTCTGGGCATACTACATTCACCGCACTTCTCCCCCGTGTAAAGCGTAGACAACTATAGTCTTTCGATAGTACTTTGATCAAGAATGTCCGGTTCAAGCGTAGCGCCCGTGTAAGTTGCTCGCAAAGGTGACAAGGACATGCTTATCACAAAATGGTTCCTCGCCTGTGTGTGCAAAGATCGCATGCTCTTGCCTACACCGTTAGCAGCCTATAAGTGGCAGTGTGACCCGCCGGTGATATCAGTTCGGCTCCTTCCCATTCGTCTCCCAAATAGTACACGAGAGTGTAAGTATGGCTGCGAGGGTGGTTTACTAATGCCTATTTTGCGGATGTGGAAGTGCGTGGTACCTGATCTCTTGGTATATCTTGTGTCCGCGTTGCAAAGATGTGCTCGTTTACCTCCCGACCCTTATTGCACCTGGAATGCAAACGGTTCCCACGCACTAGAGTTCGTTGATATCGTTTTCTCATGGCGAGGTTCTTCATGATTGTGAACGAAAATTCCTTACCTGCCGAAATATGGGCCGCTACATGTACAAGGAAGATACAGTCGTTGCCAACACATTGTCACGGGGCTCACACACGGAAAGAAACTGACGAATTGGAATCCCACCACGATTGATGCCCTGTGACAATGTTTTGGCGACGACTGTACGTAGTTTGTGAAATCCAATTGAGCTAGCGTCTTTAGTCCCTCTCCATTCCTTGGCCGTTACAGCTATTTGAAGTATTTCTTATGCATGTGAGTCTGCCGGAACTCAGTCTGTGGGCTCCCCAATTAAGCTTCTTTCCAATGCAACAACGTTCCCCGTTCTTTGGCTTTCGTCACATCACATCATAGGTAATCTGCAGCATTGTGCAGGGCTTTGAAGGAATGGTGCAGAAAGACGTACGTAATGCAGTGGGCACTCATTTGTTTGCGTCTTTAATTCGCAATCAGGACCCTTCGAAAATTAAGACCCATTCTGCAAATGTGGAAGTGCGTCAGGAGATCCAGGTTTTTTCCTAAGTCCCTATTAACCAACAATCTGGACGAAGAAGGCAGCAGAATTGTCATTTTATGGGACTTTCACGGAACTGCTATGTTCCACGAAGGAGTCCGCAGTTATCTATACTCATTAGGAAACACTCCCAAGTGACCTGCGCGGATTGGGGCGAAAGTGGGTAGATCTTGGCACATGCGGCACCCCGAATCAGCATCAGCACCCCGAATTACATAATATCCTCGATCCGCCGAGGTCACTTGGGAGTCCTCCCTAGTCAGTTGGACTATTAACTCTTTAAGCCTTGATGCAGTACTGTCCTAGAAGATTCTTTGTGGACCGTTGTGTAAGGTGAAAACACGATAAAAGCTTGGTGCACGAAAAACTCTCCATTCTGAGCAACAAACACATCATCGAGGAAGTGTAATGCATTCCGTCTTTACCCAGTCCTACGGAATAAGGCTTTCAAAAATTAACATACAGAGCCTCCATAAGCGTCTCCTTATATTTATCTCGTTACTCTGTTTGTCGCGCTACACGAGTGTTTACACGGAAGCCGAGAGAGTGAAAGCACGATGTACGTGGGACAAACGAGCAGACGGTAGACGGAAATCGGATATATCTGGCACGCGGAAATGCATATTCAAAAATGTTGTTTTCTGGGAATTCGTTTCTATTTATAAGTCCTCATCATATCTTTTGGCGCTACGTTATAGAGGACACTACATACGTCGTCTATTTGTGTTTTGAGCGTATTTTTGTAATCCACAAGTGTCATTTGCAGCTGTTTGCAGTTCTGACCCTGTACTCTTTGCACTGCCCCGGAAGCGAGTCGACCAAAAAGATGCAATTCTTGTTTATCACAATCTATTATTGACCACTGCTTATTATGTGTATCCTGCTGAACATGACGCATATGTCACATCCCTTATTCCCCCCATTCCTCTCCACGAGGACCTCTTCTCCACTTGATCCTTCGAATTCTCCGAAATCTCCCCAAGCACATGCCGAGAAACACAGAAATCGTGGTGAATATGCCTCCTTGAAAGGTTATTCAAATTAATTTGTGTGCCTCCATATTAGTCAACTGCTCTATTTCGAACGTCACTCCGCCTCTCCCTCCTACCGTCGCGTGCCAATCGTGAAATTCTCGCCTCCGACGCGCCGTGAGGGAGGCACTTAGCGGGCGTCCTAATTGGGCGGGGCACAATTAGTAGCGGCGGCCCGCCACGTCAATTAACTATCTATATAAGTCCATGTTTTCAGTGAGCCCGCTGTCGCCCTCGCAGACATGTACTCCAGACTTTTGATTGGTCTTGTCGCGCTCTGCTCTGCCACCTTCGTCGCCTCGAGACCACTCACCGAGATGGAAGACGCCCTGCTACCGTAAGCCTTGTTTCGTAGCTGACTTTGTAGCTCTGTGTATTCAGGCTTCTTGCGGAGACCCTTGCGGACATGGACAGGAAAATTGAGGTTCCAGCAGAATTCGCCGCCATCGTGGAGCGCGCCAGAAGGCAGCTGAAGCGAGAGAGAACCAATCGTTGGGAACGTCTTGGTCCTATCTGGGGCTGAACCGGGTTTATAGCTGGCACTGTGTGTTTCTAATGGAACGATGCTTTATGCGAACGATCTCTCATCCCCCGCCTTGGTTACGGTAGCAATTTGAAGATGTTTTCGTGTCTGATGAATCTTGTTTACGTATAGAGGTAGAGATAAAGATACATTTGTTGAACTGTTGGGGCAGATCGCGACTATACACGACTATACAGCGATTATACTATATTTGACAGTTTCTGCACTAGTAGAGCGTGGTCACGGAAGCTCTTCAAGATGAGGGTTACACGCCCTTTGATCTTGTGACGGTCAACGGTTTCTGCTCTCTGATTTTCCGTTCTGAGATGCTCCAGATTGAGCTCCGAAAAAATCTAGAAATGTTTAGAATACTAAAGGATTTCGTGCCCTTTGAACGTCACATGGCGAGCTCTGAGGTTACAGCGGAAGAACTGACAGGGCAACGTGCCGTCCGCAACTCGGAGAGTTGCTTATTTTATCGGACAGCGACCTTCGACCGGCCGAACTGCTTTGCTTGTAGATTCCCAGGACAGGTTTATTTAGTACCCTTATCAGTTTTGCACTTGCGCTTTGAGCAGCTCTGCGAGCGAAAGTGATCAACGGTTCCCGTCTTTTCTGATAGCAGCAGTGGCGTGGGAACATGTGGGTTGACGCTTGTCAAATTTTTAATGCAGTGGCGCTGATATTGACGGGGGAGTTATGTTCAGAACATTAAGATCTCCTGTATTGTCCGCCTTTCCTTCAACCTTCGACAGCAAGAACTTACCGTGCGTTTATTTATGTCACGAAAATGCTGCTCCAACAAAAGGAAGGAATCAGTTCTTACGTAAAACATGTTACTCCAGGAGTATTATCAGCATTTGAAGTGAAATTTACACAAAAGAAGGAACCTTGACGGGGTAATACTAAAAACTGAACAGTTTAGCTCTCTACGCTATTCTACGGAGGGGAAATTTCGAAGACCTCTATCCTAATACTTGCTGTATAATTGCTAACATTTGAATTATATCACAACACGTCGATGGGTCTCACACCGCCGGAGAGGTCCTTTTGGAAAGGAGACAACACAACAGATACTGCGAGTGGCTAGTGGAGAAGCTTGCCGACCCTGAATGGACACAGTAAGAAGTAGGCTTCCTATCTCAGTGGCAGTCCCAAGAATGAAAACTTCACTTCAGAATTATTATTATGTTATGCAGAAACTGCACGACACTTATGTCTATCCGGATCAAGCGGTGTGAGAGAGGGAGACGAGCAGAAAAATATTCCCCACTTTTTGCAATAAAACGTCATACAAATAATCTACGTCGTTCTTGGAACAATACGATGTGACTAAACGTGGATACTATATTTATGAAATAACGATCTAATTTACAGATTCGGAATAGGAGTTGTTTTTCATATATTATTAATAAAGCGATCATAATATATTTTTCAAGCCGCTATTCCCCTAGAAGTTAAGCGAACTGTCCTTGAAGTTTCTTCTGAAGCTGAAGATTGTGATGCAGCTCTGAAGAACACACAGTGGAGGTGAAACTTTATGCCTATACCTGGACGGATGTCGCAGACGAGCTCAAGGAGACGCACGATAACCACCTCCTTGTGCTGCACGACGCTCTTCGTCATGGCCTCAAGCTGAGCGCTGGTTTCTTCACGGATCTTGGCCTCAACATCTCCCTTAGTACCGACGGACTTCTGTTCGTACTCCTTGAACACGTTTTCGCGTTCCTGACAAGGACCCTCAATAAACAGTCTCTCTGGATAAAACGTACTTTACGATACAGCTCGATTTCAGCTTGAGCCTCCTGCTTGGCCTGCTTCATGCGCTGGGCTTTGCGTTTGCGCGCTTCGTTGACCTTCTCGGAGGCGCGCTTCTCGGCGGTGAGAATCTTCTGAATTCCGGTGGTTTGCGAAGCCATTTTGGAGACTGAAACAAACGGGCTACAGCGGATTAGATAGGATAGAATTCAACTCATCGAGGCAACATACAACTCAGCTGCATGGATGCGATTATAAACCGACGAGAATGCGCTGCGGCGACCGAAAACCAAGCGCGGAGATCACGACCGGTCGCCGAAAGTGTAACTGGATTTGCATAAAAGGGCGGAAGAAGTTCGGTGTTGCGAAGCGGTGTCGCCTTTCAAGGAACAGGCGCATCGGTCCATCTTAATTGGTGCCACATCGCTCCAGCTTAACGTTCACTTTAAGACCTATGTGCGCAATTCTTTGAAGATGATGTCATACAGGATATACCCTCGGTTTCCTATGTTACTCATATTTGTGTTGCACTAACTAATTTGTTTTCGTTCACGTCATTGAAAAGATTTGTCAAAGGAAAACTTATTCGTCACACAATGAGTAGGCAACCTTTGCGAGCAGTAATGTGAACGAGTCGAGCAATACGAGCTCGAGCTTGTTTAGATTTTGAGCCAGTTGCCCATCACTGTTTGCGAGCCTTTCGGAGGCCTGATCGTTGAGCGTTCATCGTGCCATAGGTTGAACTTCAGGTCTCTGAAATCAACAAAAATATTTATTTGAATGTTTCTCTGCTTATTAACTAGCGCGTCTTTTTTGGGCCGTAATTAGGCATGTTTCCACGTATTAAAGGTCATCTGCAGTGATGAACAACGATAGCCAAGGACGGCTTTGTGCAGGGCCAAGCTTACATATTCTCGGTAATACAAGGATCCCTTAGGATGTGTTAAAAACGTTCTTTTCCTCTTTTGTCAGGATAAAAAGTTTAGCATTCGCAACCACTGATGGGCAATTGCCTGAAAATCTAAACGAGCTTGTTTTACTAATACGAGCCCAGGCTTGTGCTCGTATTGACCTGAGCTCGACTCCATCACAGTTCGCAACTATGTAGTCCTGCTTAAGTGCACAAATTCGTTGCAAAGTTACGTCAGTCCATTTGCCAGCAGCATTTCAGCTTCCGGCTCAGGAAGTGAAATAATGATCTTTCAAGATCAAACCAGTCGTGGAAGTTCTCGCACTTTCTGGGAACAACACGAAGTTATTAAGTGCTCAAAAGCTGCTAGTGTCTGTGTTGTGTACGTGCGAAATCTTAAGGACATTTTGGTCAATGTGGTCATTGGTGATTAGGCTGTGGATGTTGATTGACATTGGTATTCAAAAGCATGCGATGTGGGTGAACTACAATCCTACTAGAAATGCATTAAATGGCTACAGTAGCCACAAACAGAATAGTGCCTACAGCAGCATGTTAAACGTCCTATAGCGAAAAGGCAGTGGAGCAGAAAATTCATAACAGTTCACTTTCCCCATTTCTTCGGTAAAACAGTCTCAGGATTGTTACACAAAGACGCACCGCCGACCGTAAACCATCCAGGGTATCCGCTACGGGACCGTAGAGCTGTGCAGTCCAAATGAGCAAACGGTTTATTCCTAAACGTTTCCGCAGTAAGCCAAAAAAACGAGAAGAAGATATTTAACGGAATAAAACGTTCGGCTATCACGACTCTAGCCTCCAGAGTCACCCCTTTTCAGTACCAAATCAATAAAAAACTAACCTATCTCATCCATGGCCCGTCGGCAAGCTCCGTCGTACGTTCGTACCGTACTACGAGTCCATTTTTTGGAAATGACTCATTGTTGTTTATGACTTTCCTGTTCTGTATACTGGCGCCAATGTGGTGATAGGCTCTAGATAACAGTAGAATGTTTGCTGAGTTGGCATGTGGACGGCCTACAGTACCAACAGTTTCAACAGCTTATAATCACAATTCAAAATGATCCTCATAGGATTTATTTCCCGGATAAACGGCTTCAACATTGAAATATACGAGAAAGAGGATGCGTATCTTCAATCCGCTTCAACCTTCGGGCGGAGAGCCGTTTTCTGGCATTTCTTTATCCTAACGTGTAACGGTTACACTCGAAATCCACATCTCCTGAGTTCCTTTCTGTTGAAATAAAACATCATTTGGGATTCATCGCTATGCTCGATGATCCCCTGGCCCTTCTTGTAGTAGGACCTAATCGATCTCGACAGCGATTTGTAGGTCATTTTCTAAATTGCACTCATCAATTTTGGATACGGTAACGCGTCCATACCTTCCCCCTCGATTTCCTCGGTTTGCACTTTTGCCACAGCTCTGCCACCGCGTCCCTCTTCACGAATTTGAATATGAGTTGATCGTAGTCGCTCCAAATTATCTTGTCAGTATGAAGGTTTCCTTCGAGAAGCTCGAAAAGAAATTGCCACAGACGAAGCTTGGGCTCTGAAATAAGAAAGATTGTGTTGTAGGTCATTGGGACCTTACTTTTACTTGGTATAGAGTCGTCAGTATCCTCCTCGGAAGAGGAAGTGCAAGAAGGCGAAGGCGTTAGAAGGCTCGATTGAGAGCTAGTGCCCTGTATTGGACTGCCTAGAATAAACACCAGAGTTTATGGGAAGATCTCAGGGAATGGAAGCGAACCTGGTGAAACATTGGGAGTGTGAGGTGACATAGCGAGTATTGGATATCTAGTCGTGTTTAGAACGCTCATGAGCTCTGGGAGATCAGATAGGCGTTCGTTCGAATCCTCAACTGCACTGGACAGTTCACAAAACTGTTGCAGTCCACCAGCATTGCTAGGAAAGCAATGGCTCAAATAATCCTCGACGTGTTTTAGCGATGTGACAAGAGCGTCTCCAAGCTCGATGTCATAGGTTAACGGGCAAAAGAGCACTCGAAGCTCCTACAATTCAAGGTCATAACTTCTACTTCATTGCTAAGTTAGGCTAACCTCCTCACTGTGTCCCTTGATGAAGGCGCCGTCGAAGCTCGCGGGGTTGGGACCTTCTGTTGCTTTCAGATTGAATACATCACAGGTGATTGTGACGAATTTTGAGAAGTCATGAATCGTCCAGTGTTCTATCAGTGGTGGAATGTTGATTTCCTGAAGCCGTTGGGCTATCTGGACATATCTGAAACGTGATGCTTAAGCTAACTTTAGCGCTTGCCGTAGAAACTAACCTGACAGGGAAGGCCTCTCGTTCCGGAGATGGCGAGCACCTCAATCGTGGTAGGCGGAGATTCATGGTTCTGAAACATCCGATGCATATTCAACCAGAAAGAAGATCACGACAGTAGATATGCACTAGGTAACCATTTCGAGAGGAGTCGGCAAAACCCTAGTGGGTAACAGAGTAATTGCGAATAATTCGCCACGCTAAAACAACCTCCGTAGTTGCGAAGTCACCGACAAAGTGAACGAGAATACTAAACCGCCACGGCCCGGCTTCTTATCACCATCGATTGCGGCCCAGTGCCCACCAAGCGAAATGATTATTAATTTCTTCCTTGCACAGTTAGCTTCTGTTGGCTGCTTAGCCTCCTGTATCCCATTACTCGCGTTTTGAGTGAGATCCGGGCTACCACATGGAAGCTTAGGGTAAGTGGTTGGTAAATAGCGTAAAAGTTGTCGTATCTAAGATAAGACGAGTGCATGTGATGGATGCCAACAGGCGCCATAGGGGTAAATGAATGCCTTATCGCGGGTGGTGTGTAGAGTCGACCTCCTCCAATTGTGTACGAGAGTTATGACGTGACGAGTATATCGACATGAGCTATTTCGTTGACGTCTCTACTTGTGTATTAGAGCAGGAAAGGGTCATTACAAATGAGCTGGTAAACATTCAGATTGCTTGGATTACCAAGATTGAAGGAAACGGTCGATAAGAACGTCACTTTCGAAACGGTCACTTCGACACGCATAATCCCAGAGCATCTTTAACTGGGTAATGTATGATGGACACCTATAAAATGAAGCATTCGTGTAAAGTGGCCCTAGTTTAAAACAATTACAAGCTTGGATGAACATGTCTAGAAGAGATGGCTGGCTATCAAATGGGTTTTAGAAGATTTTTATTGATTATCCGCGTGCAACCGGTCGTATCACTGTTAGAATTGCGGTTATTTCGTGTAATTTGTGTACTACGCATCAAGAACACGCAGATATGTGTGTTACACGTAGATAAGGATTGAATGTTGCAACTTCCGTTGCCTGTAGCGCACGTTCCGTTGTACTACGAAGAGAGAGCGACTCTATCTGTCACGAATGGTTTGACGAGCTTCCGGTTGGTCTCTGTGACCTTTGCCTCGGCGATCTTTCGGTGTAGCGTGTCTCAACACAAAAGGCAGATCACAAATATTGCGGAGGAGGATGAAGACAATAATGGTTCCGTTATCACTAAATCGATTTGCATTCTATGTATATGTAGGGATGGTTCTGACACTCATCGCTGGTCAGTTGCATTTAGGTCGTATACTTGAGCCACCGGTGATATCACATTTGAGGGGGAAGCAGAAGAATATCGTTACATTTGCTAAACTGGGGCTCTTTTGATAAACCAGTTAACCGACCTAATAACTGTCTTTTGGTATAGATTTCTGACAGATCCATATAGCTAGCTTAAGTTGTGACATTACCTATGATCAATTCCCCAGTCCTGTGACCTGTATCTGTGACCGTTTCGTTTAGAGGTAACAATCACGGCCCTCCAAAACATATCACAAACCACGGAATATATACAACCCATTTTCAAAACTAAATCTCATCGTAAGAATTTGAGCTATCCATTGACCCGTATCGCGTGGCTCTGCTGATGAGCTCCTCGCTTGACTCGTTTCTTGCCGGTGGATGGTCAACACGGGAGATCTTGTGCATGATCTCATCAACGGGCAATCCTTTCGTTTCGGGAATCATCGCATAGCAGGCGTAGAATAGTGTGGAGCTGATGATGACCATGGTCACGTTGAAGATGAATCCGACAGTCTCCACGGCCATCGGATAAAGGAGTACGGTAATCATGGCGAAGACTATAGGAAGAAGCTGGGAGACCTGAGGATAAGAACATGATTATATCAAAGCGGGGTGGTGGCTTTACCTGGGAGATGGCAGCCCTTGCAGTGTGTGGGCACATCTCACTAATAAGAATAGCCGTCAAGGTCAGAAGACCCAGCATGCATGCTGCTTGACCCATGATGGACCCGGCGATGCCAAGAGCAGAACTCAGATCGGTATAGTGGAGCTCCATATCCACTATAAATTGAGCGGCTCCAAGAAGCGCCCATTCGCCGACGCAGAGGCCGCACACCATTAGAATAAGAGGACGGCGACCGATCCGTTCGATCAGCCAAGGAGCCAGAACACAGAGCGGTGCACCTCCGATGAGGATGAGCATGATGGCGAACATGGCGCCGGACTGTGTCATTCCAAAGGACATGAGCATGGCGGCGTGGTATTGGCTCTTCACGTTGATGGCGGAGGCTGCAGGGACGAACGCGCAAAGGGAGATGTTGATGAGTGACCGTCTAAAGAACGCAAACTATTGATCGACACTGTAGTGCTTGTAGATATGTTTGTGGTCCTGGATGTGTAAATATTATCATTGCCTTCTACCGCGTTAAGATTCCAAAAGAATAAGAATATATAAAAAGGGATCCAACAAATGAACTAAGATCGTATCGTGAGAATATGTAGGTTAACTGTTTTTTCGGTAAAAAAGCTTCCAGAGGGCCTCCTAAGCACGGGGTGACTACTCCGAAAGGGTTCAATTACAAAAGGTACATATGTATGTGGTGCTGGATGTGTAAATAATACATCATAATACAATAGTATATCACCGCGGGCGAATGATGATGGCTTAGAATGCCTAGAAGGCAAAAAGGAAAGCCAAGACTTGGAATAATACCCAAGAATAGGTTAGCTGTTTTGGATTTGGGGTGACAACTCTCAAAAGAGTCCAACTGCTGCCCTTGGATTTCCGTTAAACATACCTCAAGGTCTTGTTGTTCCACACTTCCTTTATGGTGGCGTGTCCTTGCTGGAGGTACAACCTCTCCTGTTCATATTCTTCTTCCACGTCACCTAGACCATTTCTAATCGTGATAAGACATTTGTAAACCATCCTACCTAAATCCGCTGTCGATCCATGATAGAACAAGACAGCTTCTTTGCACTTCTCTTTGTCGTGGAGTGTGATGTAGAGATGTTTTGGCGACTGGGGGAACATCAGTGCGATGGTCAAGTGAACAGCTGACAGAATGGCACACAAGGCGGGAAGAATGGTCCAGTTTGTGTCGTTCCCGAGATAGTTGGGCAAACAGAGAGGGGTTATCAGAAGGATAACGATGAAACTTCCTGATCCCAGAGCCATCGCGGTTAGGCCTGAAACCACAGTATGCAGATCCATCGCCACTGCTTGTGGCTGTTACCTCTAGATTTATCGGGAGAACACTCCGCAACGTAAATTATCAAGACAACTTTAAAAATATTGATGATTCCCGCCAGGAAATGGCCGACAACGAAGAGTTCAATGGAGCAAAACCTTCCGGACAGATACAAACATACTCCACAAATAATTCCCAAGGAAGATCTATAACTTCTTGCTTAAGGATGCCACCGATTGGGAGTCTCACCTCACAATGACAGCCGCCTCCTTCCGTCCAAAGAAGTCCATCAAGTGGCCCATGATCAGAGCACCGATTAAGATACCAAGAAAAAAGGATACGGCGACACCTGAGTACACCATCTTGTACATCTCATCATGCAGCACAATGCCATAGTGGAGCCGAACTGACTCATTAAACATCTTCCCCACCGGCACCGTCATGAAATTGAGTACGTTGCACTCGATGTCGCCGAAACTGCCAAGGACAGCGTGGACTACGGTAACTAGCCCAAGTCGTCGATTCATGGTGATCTGGAACCAGAGTTTGAGGGAATAATGCAGCAGTAGGGGGGTGGTAACGCATAGGTTAAGAACGAGTGACGATAAGCAAAGTGATGTTGCATTGAGCTACGCAACGCTATATATCTACCCATACAATGGCTCAATCCTATCAAAAGGGCAGAACGGCTGGCTCTCTGCTTTAAATGTTTGGGCAGCTGATAATTACGGAAATAATCGGGAGTAGGTGGGTAGGTGAAGGAGTAGCACACAGTTCACTGTTTCGCCTTTTTGCAGTCCTCAGTGCGTCGATATCACGGAGAACGCTTTTATTTGTGCGTTATCAAACAACTGCGACTGTATACAGCCAAAGTGCAGTTGTCTTTAAAAGGATGATATTTATAGACCGCAGCGGAAAACACATTATTTTGATGTTTTGAGTCAGTAAAACTGTTTTGCGGCACTTCTGATACCTGCACTGGCTACAGAAGTGAAGGAAAACAGTCTGGAAATGAGACCTTTGAGCTCCCCACTTCCATGAGTTTTGCTTTCAATTAATTTGTGTTTCTGAGAGGAGCCAGACCATTTTTAGAGGTTTGTAAACTTTAGAGCGAGAGGTTTCGAAGCGTAGAAGAGGTGGTAAGTCAAACTTGGGGGCGTGACCTGAAAGAAGCCATTCCAAAATAAGAAAAAGTGCATTAGGAAAGAATTTACAAAAAATGGATGGTTTAGAGTTTCCAAGTTAACGTTTTATTTAACATCGATACACCAAGGAGTTACAATCGTTTGCAGAGGATACACTAGTTGATAAGCCAAACTTGTGGATGCAACCTCACGGTCCATTGTTCATAAAAGAAGAAAGATATATTTAAAAGACATAAAAAACAAATTTCTCCAAGTAACGGATAGTTCACAGTTTCCACTAAAAGCACAAGGCTCAAACATCAAAAAGAGAACAGCCTCGCGAGAGTCCAATCGATCACAAGATCTCAAGGGAGCATACACCAAATCGTCCTCGGCAAAACCAGCACCTTCCGCCTACCACACGGATAGCTTCTCAAAAAGCGCACTGTCATCAAGTAGCAAATCAATAGTCGCGGAAAAGGGTCGCCGCCCCCGTTATCAGCATTAAAGTAAACGCAACAAGCGTAGCACGAGCGAACAATGGAAGCGTCTCTCAAAAGAAGGGCACAGGTGTTGCATGGACCTGTCGCCAGCGCAGACTCCGGCGAAGGTCGATTTGTGGACGCGTTGTTCGCGGAGGACGCGCGCAGGGCGGCGTAAACAAGACTTGCTCGCCGCGCGTGAGTCAGCTGGAAAAATAAAAAACAAATGAGCTTCTCGGAGAAGACAACTTGTTTGCTCGCCGAAGTCACGTGCAGGCAATTGCGCCTCCAGACGTAGCAGGTGGTGATAGGTCTGAGTGATAAGGGTGCATATTGGTGGAGTTAGACGGGAGTGAAGAACAAAAACTACTTGTGCAAGGATGTTTCCTTCGAGAGAGATCGTATAGTGCGGACATTGACTCTGCTCACAGTTGTACAGCCCGTCACTATGTATTCTTGAGGCTATTCTTTTGATATGTTTTGAGAAGAAACCTTTTTCGCCACGTATGCGATGGGCCCACGATTATCTTCTTTAGAGTCAGTCAGCTGGAGCAACAATTTTTCCAGGATTGAAAATATCGACACAGTTATGTGATGTGGTCATGGATACTTGTGACCTTATCGCATCTATTTATTGCTATTATTTGCATTGACAAGGGCAGTTTTGCTGATCGAACCAAACAGTGTTCTACTTGCACTCTTGCTGATCTGTCATTGTTTATTTGGGAGTCATCACATTTATGCGATAGCGATTGGTCGACGATGCCCCCCGTAAAATGCAGGATAATCTAAAGGAACGAGCTCAACTTTGCAGTAGAAGGTCGTAAAAGGCAGAAGCAAGAGTTTCAATACGAAAAAAGAAGTAAAGATATTATTTAATACCTTAATGGAATGTACTAATCACAAACATGGAATGCAAAAATCGAGGTGTGTGGTCCGAGGCGGCTGTCGATCTCAGTCACAAGTGAATATGGTTATGTCCGCTTTATTTCATATCAATTTCCCCTAACAGGATTTCCATCTAAGTCAAAGTCAGAAATGGGTCTTGTGTAAGTCGAGTTCCAATCTCTCATAAAGATTTCCTCGTTCAATTGCCTCACTATCTCTGAGGATTCGCTGATGTCCGCATTTTGGAGGACGAAACCGATTCCACCTGTTGCTAGGAAGTAATCGCCGGACCAGTTTGAAGTGCCTAATATGTTCAGATCGGTTTCTTTTCGACCAAAATTCAAAACTCACCGATGTAGGCGGTGTTATCAGTAACCATGTACTTGTTGTGATTGACCCTCGCGTAGGGGATATGCTCCCATCCTTTCAAGGGCACTTCGAAGAGGCGCACCTCAATGGAGCCGACAGATCCCTTTATGCACTGGTTGTGTTTGGTTGCTGGATCGTAGTATTTACGACATGCCAAGTGGTTGTTGATCGCGGCGAGCGAGTGAAGGTGAGCGTAGAAGTCCTTGTTGGTGTAACGCCACCTACTCATCATGAGTCGGACATGGACTCCCCGGTCGTAAGCGGCACTTCTGAGAGCCTCGTCGATGAGAGGCCAGTAGCTGGAGATAGATAATGGTATATGGGGGGAACAAAGGAGCGTACAAGTTGTCTTTGTAGTATAGCGTAGCGGGAACGTAGTCCATGACCGAGATGTGCACAAACTTCTGAGCGTTTCTGATAGTTTTGAGAATCGCATCGCCGTCGTTTTCTCTACCAGCTGCTCGGAGTTGAGGAGGGGAAGCCTGAGAAGAGGCGGTAAGGGTAGAAACGCAGTTTGGCCAACCGATAAGTACACCGCCGATTGATGTCCTCCGAGGGTGACTTGCATAGGGTTTTGCTGATCGTAGTAGGTGGCTAGGGCATCTGGAAACCTTGCAGGGATGTCCTTCATGGGAGCTCCCATTTCCCAGTTTAGTTCAAAGAGTTTGTAAATGTCGTTGGCTAAGCAAGGACAATCGAATACTCCAATTCCCAGCTCCTTGACCTAAACAGTCTCCCCTGGAACTCATATAGAAGCTTAAAGTGGCCGCTTACCTGAGCCAGGGACCTCCAGTCCAAGTTGGCCGAGCCTACGTAGAAGTGCTTCTTGTCCACGACCCACGCTTTGGTATGCAGAATACCAGCGCCTAGTAGTCTTGTGAAGTTCATGGCTCGGACCTGGGCATAGCCGTGCTTCTCCAAGTACGCCGTCTCCGCATAGCCGGGATTCGCCGCATTCTGGACAATCCGCACCGTTATGTTTCGTTGCGCTGTTTTTATGATGTTCTGAAAGATGTTTATTCCCTGAAAATTCGTTTATTAGATGGCTACGATGTGGAACGGGCGCTAACATGGTCAGAAGTGCTGTCATTCTTAAATCCATCCCCTGTATCCTCGGGATTCAAAGTCCAGTAGTACGAAATGATGTCGACTTCGGACTCCGCTCGGTTCATCAGCTCCAGCCACGTGTCATAAGTGGAGTTAAATGTCCGAGAGGAGAAATTGAGCCCTACGGGAATGGATTCGACGAATGAATACCTGGAAAGCGTTTACACATAACTGTCACAAAGGAAACGTTGTGATTGAGCTGAAATTTTATGAGCGAACCTTACTACTGACCATGTTTCAGACCACAACATTCAAGAAATCAGATTGTCAATGTGCTGGGATCAAGGTCCCTGTAGAAATTCAAGAAGTCCCCCATGCTGGAACCTTCTTTTCAACCCGACATTCGGAAGGGACTTCAGAAGACTCTTATGGGGTCGTCATTCACAAACATTTGACCGTTCTCGAAGCAATATTGTCAAACTTAGTTGTTTGTATTATTTTGCTGTTCGGCTGCATTGCTACTTAAGTCATTAACGTGAGTCATTAACGTGGTTAACCCTCCTTCTAGGAAACCAGCACTTCTACATACTTCACTTACTTGCAGGAATCCATGCATTTCGGATCGTCATTTGGTGGAATTGGCTGTGGATTTGGGCCCACGGTACCATTGCCAGTTCCTTGTGAGCTTGTGTGAGCACACGATACTGTGGTGGTAACAAAGTCACTTGAGCGGAAAGCAAAATAGGCCTAGAGGCGATATTAAACACAGATATCAGGAATCGAGCCTTACTCCGATCCATATCCCAGAAGTGAGCAAAGCAGTAGCGAGCACTACAAGAAGGTACTGCACAAAGGGTGCGAGACGTCGCATCGGTAGCCAGGAAGATGTAATCGATTGAGCGACTTAGATGAGATTATCACTTGTTCAACGCTGTTAGGGAGTGTGCTAACCCGATAACGACTGTGTACACATGTGAGAACGGCCTGTTGCGGGAATAAGAAAGGTGTCAAGTGCAATCATACTTTTATCGCTGACAAGTGCCCTGATCGAATATCGCAACAAAATGCTGGTGGTGCTTTCGGCATACTCCTAGATACTACTTTACTGAAGCTCACTGACCTTCCATTGAAGGACGAAAGCTCTCCCCATATACAAAGTCATCATGAAAAATCATAAAAGACTCCATAGACGACATACCCAAAGTGACGAACTATAACCTGACCAGATAGAAGCACAATGCGAGCGCCATGTATCAGCAAATGGCCCAGGAAGGTCAGTCAAGGAAGAATGCACGCTTGTGATTTAATGATCTCAATTTGCATCCCCCATTGTTGCTTGGAAGACGATAGCGCACTGTTGATCGATATCGTGGTCATCGTGGACGCAATTCCTCGCATATGTGGAGTCTTTACTGTTCCTTGTACGAGCTATTCCACACACAGTCCTCTACAACGGCCGTTCCTCACTGACGATCCTGTCTCAAGGGTTTGAAGAGTCTAGGAGGAAGATAATGCTTTATTGATATGCTTTATTCACAATATTGTACAGAACGCCAAGGTAACGGCGGATATTGAGCAAATATGGAACGTATGGCAAGTAACACCGGTCTTCTCAGTTAATCTTTCTCCTCCACGTAGTACTGTAGCAGATCAAAAAAGAACATTCTAAAATAGAACCGCTCAGTCAATGAGAAATCACTGTCCACGCGTAAACATAAATATTTATCCTCTTAACTCTATGTATAAAGTTATGGCGTACGCCCAAGAATCACCGGTAAAAACCTAGCGCTATGACACACGCAAAATACAAATAGTAGTCTCTAGGGAGCGATGGCAGCTGAGAAAACCCGAAAAGCGAAATGTGATCAATTGTGGAGTGAGGGTGCTGTGCGGTGTGTGCGGAAAACGCTTCTAGAACTCCTGGCCCAACTCGATGTACTGCTCCTTGATGATTTGCGGGTCGCCAAACGTTCTAAATAGGTAGGTGAACTGTGAGTGTGTGGTGGTGACGCGCGAGTTTGGAGGCAGAAAAGGACGACAGAAACACGAACCTATCGATGAGGTCGTCTTCGAAGTTGCTCACTTCGTCGATGACCTTCGTCAGCTTCTTCACGTTCTCATGCATGACTTGATGCTCCGGGACACAGTTGCTGGTGTACTTGGTGTACAGCACCGTGCTCGGAACGGCTCTGATGATTTCTTGTCCTTCATCGGTGTTCAGGTCCTTTTCGCTGTTTACTAGCCTGCAATGGACATTGATGAGTTTCTAAAGGGAGAATCTGAGCTTCTCGCATAATCAAAGCGTTAGATAAATACTGATGAGTGCTTGTGAATTTGAAAAAAAAAACCATTACTGTATTGAGAAGTTCTAAAAATCGGATAAAATTGTTGATTATAAAAAAGCTTGGCCGATTTAGAAGTTCTCGTCCTTCTTAGGCTGCCGTCCATTTAAGGGTGATTACGCAAAACAGGACATAACAATTACATAATCGGTCTAAGGCTCAGGTTCAATTGTGGCCTATTCTCAAAGCGTATTAGAATCACAAACTTACGTGTCCCTTAGCGCTCTGTTGAACTCGATCTCCTCCCACTCCAGATACTGGTTAATGTAATCTTGCCTATCGCCTTTATTGCTTTTCCGACAGGTCATCCCTGAAATATCGTCTTTTCTCATGCGCAAAGCCAAACCACCCACTTTGATATGCTTCAAACTTCTCCGCCGACACCTTGGACATTAGAACTCTCGAAGAGACATACTTCTCCTCCACTATCCATGGAGGATCGTTGTCCATTGTGCTCTGCACCGAAGCAACCTCCGAAGACCATGACAACAAACATAGGGCAGTGAACAGGAGGTTCATCTCTTCACACCATCGGAAGAGATGAGCAGTTAGGAGATCGACCTGAAATCTTTTTGTGCGCAAGTATTTCCCGCGAAAACGCGCCAACCACGTTTAAGGTCAATAGCTCGCACGTTCGTCCACACGACTTCGCATTATGATCGATACTTGTGTGCTTTATATGCGCCAGGTCACTGGGGCCGAATGACAAGCTAAACTACTTTCCTTGATAAAGTAACAATCAGCTAAGAATAATACGGAAATTTGGTGTTAGTTTACTTGCCTCCTGTGTGCGCCATCCAGTGTTTGTCAGGTAAACAGGGGCGGAGCATAAAAAGGGCCTAGATAAACCATGGCATGACGTAGGTGTAACGCTGAAGTAGCCTGCAAAAAGCCAATCTCTACCTCAGAGGGAAATGTGTGAGGTCGTTGCTGAACAGGTGCAAAGGGACTCAAAAATAGCCACGAACACCCATTTTTCAGCTTGACCACTTCGAATAACGCTCAAGGCAATGCGTGACATTAGAGAGAAAAAATGGCGGTTGGTCTTGGCACGACACGCCTTCCGATCGCATCATCTGTCACTCAAAGGGGGCTTTCGCGCATTGCGATGAGGCGTAACAGGTTTGTTCGTTGAAGAGAAGCAAAACGGTTCCCTAACTGCTAGGGAAGTATGGAGGTAGAACGGTCAAGGTCCATTCCGACCCATCTGGTTTCTTTGTTTCATTTTTTAAAGGGGGTAAAACATCGCGTTTCTTGTGTTCGTCCTATCAAGATTATCGGTATCGCGCAACGCAGTTCTAAAACGTTAAGAAGGAGGGGAAGCATTTGAAATTTCAGCCACCAAATCGCCGCTTTTTTGTATCCGTCGCCGTCTACGAGACGCCCGAGCGTCGCGATCGATGGGGGCATCTGCCATGACATCATCTGGTGCTATACGTTTAATGTGGACAGAGCAGGAGATTGGTTACATTCTTCTCATTTTTGTAACTTTAGATCGTGAGATATTGTCAACTTTAAACTACTTCCGGCGTAGGTGGAAGATACGGTAATAGGTGGCAAGCGAACGTGGGCTATTGAAAGCGTCTCCCCATCATCTCCGCTTCTTGAGTCTCATGACATAACATCATCTAGGTGAGCATTGATCTTACCCGCTTGCTCATAGCTGCAAACAGCTGTCTTATGCAGCTTGCAAAAAGCAGCGTCACGACAAGGTGCTTTGGGTAATTAATTTGGGCTAAAAGAATGTACTAAGGCTGTTTACATCCTTTGGCCTATGGGGAAAACGATGAGCGCATGGAAAGCTATATAAAGAACAGCTAGATGGAACGCTAAGACAACAGCTTGTACGATCAGCGCCTCTTATGTAAGTTGTGAAGCGCGCGGCAAAAATCGATAAGAACGCGCTTTGTCAAGACGCCATGATCCATTGCCATCCATTGTCCACTCATCGCCAGTGGTCAGTGATCGACGAAGTCATGGTGAGGGTAATCGGACCCGGCTCCAAAGAAGCAAATCGCCTCGCGAAAAAGTAAACATAGGACGCGGCGCGAGCGAAATGAGTCAGAAGGTGGAAATCGACAAAGAGGGAGCCGTCGAACGGCAGTGCGTTCGGTTTGCAAACAGATGAATGGCGCCATCGATTTTTGCGTCTGATAGCCGGGTCACACTTCGCCGCACGTGTTACAGCATGCAAACTGATGGACGAGCCTAAACTACGAATAGGGATGGGGGTGGACCGATGAGGGTCAAGCATCAAAGAGGAAGAAGAAGAGGCATGAGGAAGAGTTTAAGTGGGGATGACATCCGGGCGCTGATAGAGGAGTGATTCGGATATGAGCTAATAAGGATGTCAAGGATGTTAAGGATGATGCGGAAGCGACATAACATACGCCATGTACTACGGTAAGGGCGAAAAAGGGCAGATCAGAATGAGCCAGGGTTCAGTGAGATAGGAAGTGAGGGTTGGTCAAGTGGAGAAGAGAATGAGACCCCCGTGTTCTGTGGAAAAAGAAGTTAAGGTTGGGCAGCACTCAATGTCGACTTACTCAATTGGAAGGATAACGTAGAACTGACACTTAGATTCTTCTCTATGCGCTTCCGTTACTATGACGATGCACATGACGGAGGGTATGTACCCACCCATTTAATTGGTCCACGAATAAATCGTCGATGGAGGCGTTCTCGTCCTACTAATACTGTTATCGTTTGGCTGCCGTCCATTCTAAACCCACGGAGGGTAACCCACAAAAAGGGCATAACCATGTTAGAGGGACCACATGCTCCATTTCATTATGTCCAATCTATTTACATCACAACCTCAGTACCGGATATTCTCAAAATGGCCCATTTCGGTTTCTTCGTTTCTCTTCGCTGCTCTGATGCACCTGTAGCAGTTGACGAGAGTAGATAGGAACCACAAGGACAGTCCAATTAGGGCACTAAGCAACAGTGCGAGGCCTGCTGACACTGTCCTCACTTCGCCTATCGTAATCTTCTCTATCCTCTCCTTCATCATGGGGCTTTTGACAATCAAATCGGGGTTGAACAGAGCGGCGATAAAGCATACTATGAGCACGGAGAAGAACACCATCTGACCGAGCTGAAATCTGCGTTGAGGAACCAAAACATAGGAGAACACAAACCATGAATATCATCAAAGGGATGAGTTTCCTGGAACGATTGTTGTAGGATCCATCAAACGCCAACACTCCGACGATGATTACGGCGATGCTGAGGAACACTTCGATGATTGAGTTTCTGGGTGACTCTTGGAAGATGGTGAAGACGACAAAGTTGTTGAAGAGACACAAGAATCCGAAGACGGCGTAGAACATTCCGATGACCAAAGCACCGGTCTGCAAAGGCCTTATGAGATGGACACTCAAGTAGGAGACGTCTTAAGCATCCTTCAAAACCCGCAAAGGCTTTAAATAGGTTAAGATGGACACTCAAGTAGAGGACCCTACCTTTCCGTCCATGCGTCCACAACAACACAGCTGACTGGAACCAAGAACCATGTCCAAGTTGTTATCGATGAGACTTCAAGAATGCAGAGGTACACGACGAACGTTAAGAAGAGACCGAAAACGAAAAACGAGTTTGTTGGAGTGTTTCGAGGTCAGGCGAAGGAAACCGTTAGGACGAGGCGTCGTGTTGCGCCCGATCGCATTTAGAAGGTCAGCGGCATCGGGCGTTTTGCAAAAAAAAGTTCCCCTTTCACAGCTGACCGAAGGTTACCTGAGCTGCAGCAATTCGTCACAGCAATTCATCGATGCTGTTGTTTGCTCGAGGGTTCAAGAGATCAGAATTATCCGTTGTTGGGAAGGATAAAGATGGTCATTAGGCCTTCTTCAGGCTGGCAAAACAGAATCAAAGCTCACCAGGTCAATGGAATCGAGGTCAATGTCAATCTCCTTGTTAAAATGTTGCGTTCTATAATGGCATATGATAGATTTAGAGCCCAGGACATATCTCTTATCTTTTCACTTTGCCCAATAGCAGCAAACCTACTTTCTTCAAAACATCTAAAAACTTTCTTCAACCTTTTTCACCTACCTTTTTCAAAGATACACTTGTCACTTCACCTAGGAAGAACATTCTTTCCTAAAGCAATTCCTTGTTGTACCTTGTACACTATGCAGTCCACCGGATAATAAAATCAAAACACGCAAAATCTAGGTCAATGTCAATCGATTTGATTTATTTTTATTGGACTTGAACGATGTGTTGCCACCAACGAAGCTACCAAAGGAATCGGTTGGCATCAGCGAAGTCGATGAGTCGGCAAAGAACATTTAACGCTTGCTGTCCCGTTGGTAGCTTCGTTGGTAGCACATCGTATGCCGGGTGCATATCCATTTCTATGAATTATACGCATACATGCCTACTTTTCTGTTTATATAGCTAAAGTTCAGTAGCGAAGAGGAACTGGGGATCGAGTTTTCTCTTTTGGTCAGTTTTTTAACTTGCGGAAACACAAGTGCGTTCGCGCGACGCTAGCGTTCCGCTCGGAACGCTCATTCAAGGCCTTCGCGCCCTTGAAATTCGAGCTAAACATGTCGTCTGATCCTGACAGGTACCACTGTGGCTGTGCGCATGTCAAAGTGAGTTGTCATAGTACATTACGGCCTTTTGTACTCGACTCGTATAGCAACTGTATCTGCTACCTTCCAAACTTCGCACTTGATCCATTTACTCCTAACTTCTTTGCAGACCATCACCGTGATATGTGGAGTTCTCTGGATTCTCAGTGGCATACTAGCCTTAACTCTCCACGCCAGGGCCGGCAGTCTCCACGGAGATACCCGAAGTTTTGCCCTGATGTTGGCTGACCTTCTGTACATCATCGTTGGCTTGCTTACATGCTACGCCGTCGGCTTAGAAAAACGAAAGTTGTTGTGGCCAATCATGGTAATTCAGGTAAGACACCGTAAACAGAGATATAGCCATCATTTCGTTAGGCGTTCGCAATGGTTATGCTCGTTATTTCGCTGATCTGCTACATTGTTCTTGGTGCCTCCAGGGAAAAGGACAACCCTAAGGCTGAGAATCCGCTCCCCTATATTGTACCTGTACCGTGGAACATACTTATCTTGTACGTCCTGCGGAAATGCTACCAGTATTTGAAAGACAAGGAGGAGAACCCACTGGATCCAGTTGTTACAGTCCATTACGCAGCGGAACCAACAGCAATCAGAGAAGTCCATCCGGATCCGTCGGCCCCTCCTGCTTATGAGAGTGTTGCGAGTGCCTGAGTGATCCTATAAAATCATTTTTATTTCACATTGGGATCCGTTTAACAAGTTGCAGATTTGGAGTGAACCCTAAGCAACCGTCTGAGGCTGCAGATAAAGCCGCAAAAGGTCGTGTTCCATTGCAGAATAAGACATTCAAGGCAATAGTAACGCATTCGGCAAACATCAGAAGGAGTTGCTATGCTATGAGTTGCTACGTTCGTCTCAATCTTACTTCCGAATATGAGTGGGGAGACGATAAAATGAGCAATACTAATTCTTACTAAAGGTTCTGCAAACGGAGACGCACAAGAATACAGCCAAATAGCGCCGTTGAGCAAAGTCCGCGGCAAACAAATAGTTCGCAGTCAACCCACAACTATCGGTAATCTCTCTATAATTGATGATTGTGCTTATAGGCTAATGAGCAGTTCCTATCCACGTGAGAAAGGGTAGATGATGCTCGAAAGAAGGTTGACACCTGGACATTGTGACTTCGGGTTATTAAACTGTCCCTTTATCAGAAGCTGAAAACTGTTGAGATCGAGAAAACTCAAACTTCTGGTCAGCCCTTTCTTTTGTTTAAACATTTATTACCATCAAATAACACAGCGGAGAATCTTTGTCAAAATAACCAATATGAGCATAAATATTTTGCTTTCCTTTTACTCCTTTATCAGGAGCCATTCTAGGCTTTATCACGGTCCTGGCAATAATACACGTTTGATCCAATGGGCTGCTTAGCGAGGACTTTTCCCTCTTCACAGCATTGTTCCTTTTCGCCGTACTTTGAATATTGCTTTCCACTGGGACAACAGAGCGTAGTTCCACTTGTGTGGTTTTCACCTGGTAAGCAACAGATCGGCTTCCCGTTTACGACGTCCTTCAGCTCCTTCTTCTGAGGACAGCAGCCGGTCTTTCCGTCTTTTGTCTTCCCGAAGTTCTCTCCTTTCGGACAACAGCCAGCTTTCCCGTCAGATGCTTTGGAAAGCTCTTCTCCGTCTTCGCAACAGCGCTCCATTTGATCAACCTTGAAGTAGCTCTTTCCAATGGGACAGCAAAGGGTTGCTCCCGTCTGATAATTCTCGCCCGGGTTGCAGCACACTGACTTTCCGTTCACGACGTCCCTGAACTCTTTCTCCCCAGGACAGCAGAAGGCCTTTCCATTCACTTCTTCCGCGAGCTTCTCTCCAACGGGACAACACAGAAGCTTTCCCTTCTTCAGATCAACTCTTTCCTGGCCGGGCGGACACTCAGCTTCTTGGAGCGTCCGTGGAGCTTAAATAAGAAGGTTGGTAGGCAAACAGAGAAGAACTTACAAACACAGTTGGCAATGTCGGTTCCTACGAAGCGACAGTAGTCCGCCTGGAAGAACATAAACATGGAACCTAACACTCACTCTCCCCCTTACAATCTTTTCCAACAGAGCACAGTCGCCTGATTCAGGGTCGCAAGGTTTCGATAAGAATCCAGTCACTAGAAGCATTTGGCATCACCGTTTAGCATAATGAAGGCCTACCATTTCGGGCAGAATCCCCGGAACAAAGTCCGTCGTCGATATTCGTGGTGAGGATGTAATCCCGAACTTGGCTGTCTTTTGAAGCTTCAAATCGTGTAAAGCTCTTTAGAAGTGAGCAGCTCATAGCTTCGCCATTGATGTGAATACGGTAGCCGACGCTTCTCTCATTAAAGGCCGTATCCGTGCATTCATGCAGATCTTTTATCGGCCTCTCAGCTCCAAACTCGCCAACATAATTCGCGGCAAGATAGGAGTACCGAATGTGAAGACCGAGCACCTGAACGGCTGGAATTTGAACCTAGGCAAGAGATCTTACAAGATCAAAAGTTAGTAGTGAAAGCCGAAATATGGGAAGCGACGCTCCAGTGTTCATGCTGCCGACTGGACTCCGAAACTCCGCGTTTGGCTCCTGGATACTGCGAGCACCTCGGCAACGTAGTTCTTGGCTAATGGGAAACACTTACGCGGATCACGTGAAGACGGAGAAGAGTCGTAAAGACGACGGCTAATGTGTCTGCTACTTGTTTGTTGTGTTTGTCACGCGTATTCCACGCAACTTATCTATACATAGTAAAACCGAGGTCCGGTTTAAGAAGTACTTTCTTGGGTCAACAGGTTACTTCAATGAATCTACTGAAGACGATTAGAAGGCAAAATGCTCTCTAACCTTCTGTAACCTGAAAACAAGAACAACTTTGTATGGAGGAAAAATCCTGTAGTTTTACACACTCCTCCCTATCCAACGCAAAGGGGTCGCAGCCTTCGTCCACCAGAGTTAATAGAGCAGTATAGCCCCGTTGGCGTCATGTTGCATTAACACGGCCTGTCGAAGATTGTCGAAGGCTCTGTTGCTCAACGATCAATGAGGAAATTCATCGCGACTCTGGATAAAGTTCCTTATTAGTACAATCCGAGCGTTCAGAGAACACTTCGTCCATGCCGGTCGAGAGTTTGTTTATGCTCTTTGCCCACGGAGTGCATGGCGACCGCCCAACTTTAAGTGCTTTTCCGATGGCGCAAGTGTTCCTTAACGCGTACACTGCACAGAACAGGTTTGACCGTTTCCTCCGTCCTTTCTGACACCCGAAGGACTGCCTTCTATCTGAAACGCTTCAGAAAGCTCTTCCTATTATTGATTAACGCCAGTGCCTGTTATTTCGATGAAGCACTACATCGGATGTATACATGTTAAGGTAAGCGTGATGTTTGCCTTAACCTGGAAGTTCACTTCTTCACATATGATCGATAACATGAGAGGAAACGTGCTCCACATTGTAGGCCTATGCGGTAGGTATCTGGACGATTTGCTCCCTTAGCATTGCTTTTGAAATGAGTATTTTGTAACTACTTGTGGATGGAATAACCGTCCGCAATGGGACCGTCCGTCTATGTGTTATACTTTTGTCGATAACAAAACGTCATAATTTCAAAAGAAAAGAGACTTCTAAATTATTGATTTTCCGTCGGTCGGCTATCTCTGGTCAGATTAATAATTCAGTCCCAACCGATTAACTTCTAACCAAGTGCAGCAGAAAGACGTCACGTAAGCCTTAGCGAAACATGTTTCAATGTACTCATGTTTTGCGGAGAACATTAGGAGAGATAAGGCAATCATGAGGCAAGGTGCGCATTGATCAACGGCACTGAAAACTAATAGGAAACTAATAAGGAAGAACTGCAGAGTATTACATGATATTCAGTTTTATATCTTATTTTCCTTTTCAGCATGTAGCCCTGGTAATTGGGATAATCGCCATCCTAGGCGGCACCTTCGGCTTCATGCACGCCATTCCTCGACATCGTGGTGAGCAAACGACCATAATCTCCATGCTTGTCGTATTCTCCACCTGGATTCTGTGTGGAGGACTTACCATATGGGGTGTTGTCCTGGAGAAGCCGAAAATGCTAATACCGTTAGCTACTTGTCAGGTAGATTGTTCTGTATTTTAGATCTTTATATTCTTCAATGTTTAGTTCATCCACTTCTTCTTCGATAACGCTCGTATTGGCGTCTTCTTAGGACGCATTTTGTCTTCATCTTCGCGGCGGTTTCAGACCAACAGTATGCAGTCAATGACCATACGCTCTCCTAATTGTGTTCTTAGAGTACGAAGGGTCTACTAGTGTCGTCCAATGCGTTACGGAATTAGTGCTTTGTATACTTCCATTGCTCATCGACCTGCTGTCCGTGTTTATCCTCTACCACGCCTACTGGTACTTAAAGGAGAAGAAAACTACACAGAACTCAAGGCTATTCTACGTTCAATATTCTCCCTTTAACCCTTCGAATATCCTGCGCAGGCCTCCCTGTGACGTGGAAGCGGGGCCAGCAGAGGAAGACGCTCCTCCCGACTATGAATCCTGCGTTGCCAAAGAAACTGTCCGCTGAAACTGTGATAAAGATTCCCTCACACTGGCGCAATGGCTACTTAAGAAAGATGTAATGATTGAATCAACTGATACTGCTAAACTTGATTATGCTATACTGTAACGTCTTCCCTTCCCTCACGCGATCGTCATCGAGCTACAAAAGACGATTGGGTGGTCAGCTCAACGCGGTCAACACGTCAAAGCACTACGGTTGAGCAATTGCTTACCGTGACTTACCGCTCTGGTTCTTTCTGTCAGATCTGTGTGCTATGACCATAAGAAGAAATAGGTAGCAAAATGGTAAAATGAAGCATGTAAGAATATGTAACAATCTGGGCCTTTATGTACGGAGTTCTTATCTGGTCCGCTAACGCTTTCCCTATCGAATAAAGTGGAAAGCTTAAAGTGGAAAGGTGGATAAAATAAAGCGGAAAGGAAAATGTTACCTCCCATTCTGTACGGCCTTTGAGGGTTGTAGCACTTCTGTTGTCCTCGGTTTCAAATCCTTGTTCATTGGGTTTGACGAACCGTCAAACCAACTTGGGTTTGGGCATTGGTTTCACCCGTTACTACTTAACTCGTGCGGGTCGCCATAAACCAGTAGTTCCTTATACGTCACCGCCTTGAAGACGGATGAGCCTTGGAGACGACAATCGCCGCCTTTGTGTTGGTGAGACGAGTAACCAGTTCTCCATCGCGCACTTTCACTTTTTCGACCTGCTGCGATCATCGTTGCCGAGCAACATTGCGGTACTCTTCCGATGAGATCGGTGTCGTCCATCGATTGAAACCATCTCAGCCTTATTTGCCATGAAGCAGACCCATTACTGCTGTTGTGGTCTGATTCATATTACGGTAGGTCTTGGCTACGGTTTAAGGAAAACACACAGCATTATTGCTTATAGGTTCCAGCCGTTGTCGTAGCGATCCTGACGATAGCCGGTGCTTTGTACAATATCTACGACGATACGCTATTTCCCAACATCAACGATGTGGCCTTCGACATTTTTGTACAGTGCACTATTGTCATAGTTGGAGTCCTGGCGATCGTCAGTGTCAAGACATCTTGTGCCTGTCTTCTGGGACCACTGGTTATTCATTACGTAAGTTTTACTGCTTAACCTTCCAACAGACAGTTAGACATGAAGCTGTAGTGGCTTGATTGCCAAGAAAGAATAAAGGGTAATGAAGGTAAAGTGAGTGATTTTCTCCATCTTTGTTCGCTTGCGGTTCGTCTTTGCGGAAGAGCCCGCTAATCGACTGACGGAACTGCGTAATTCGCTCAGCTGACCTGCCGCGTTTGGCGAAAGTCCTTGTTTTTCGTAAACCTGTATAACTTGGTCGCGTGGCACTTTGTCATGAAAACACTTATTCTCCGCGTGACATGGACCATATATCACTCTGAACTAGTGTCAGATTGATCCGTTTAGAAGGGAAAAAAGAATTAGGGATAACAGTTAAAAAGGGGCATGTCCCTTTTTTCTCTTAGGCTCTTAGGTTGATACTCCATTAAGCGTTAGAAGAATAGCCTCTGGTGCTAGTCGTATCTATGCAAACTTACACAGTTGTATCTTTATGTATATTATGGTTTCTTTCCCTTCTTTAGGCGTAGGTACCTGAAAATAACCTGAAATTATATGGAAAAAATATACTCAAACGTTCAAGCTTTGAAATTGAGCCTACCTTTAAAGAATTTACGCTGTATTCATGTGTTCCTCATCACTTTATCGAATATGAGCATTTTCAGTTCTTCAACCTGGTGGCCGACTGCTTGAATTTCGTCAAGTTCATTCTGAACTACTACGACTCGCGACTAAAGAACAAAGACTATCACCGTAAGTCCCATGTGTTCTACTGTAGCTCAAAGAACATTTAGAAAACTTCGCGAATCCAACCTACCTTATCAATGTAGTGTGCTTCTTTTCTGCATTATGGTTCATCGTGATCCTGAAGAACTGCTACATGTACCTGGTCGAGAAAACTTACGCTCGTTCTTGTCGCAAGAAAGTGCACGAAGTAACGTACATGGTGTCCGGGAAGTGTGTGCCTCTTCCCGAAGTGTAAATACTCATACTGTAACTGCAAACTTGAAGATCGCAAATGTTCCTACTCATCACTTCTATCCTTATTATAAAGGTTATAACCAGCGAAGACATGTCGCTTGCTGAGAACACCACCAAATCTCAAATTCTAACCACATTTTGTCTAAAGACTAGAAATGTTTCTCCTTCACCATCCATGATCTTGGATCACTAATCCTCAAACGCTACGGGGAATCCATCTGGTCACTAGTCGGACGCTCTTTCGCGCTTTCTTATAATGACATAGACCTGTTTTCGCGAGTCTTCCCACTGTGCAAAGCCGTGCACATCCTCAACGTCGTCGGAGAAATCGCGCCAAACGCCGATCCTGTTTGCAAAGAGTTTTGCGGCTTGGCACACTAGCAAACTGTGACTCGTCAAACAACAGGGAAGCCACGGTGATAAGTGTAGAGTTGATGGAGTGGAAAGACAAATGTTCATAAACGAATACACATAGAAGAAGTTCCGGAGGAGTCACGCGTGGAAATAGGATAGAAAAAGCCATCCTCGAAAGTAAATACTGCACTTGTACCACTCGCTAGGTAAGAGGGCCAAGAACGTGCCCAGGGTGTGCGAAGTTTGAATTTAAGAAAATGGAACCTGGAGGTCGGATTTTCGATTTCAAAAATGAAGGTCGGAGGTTGGAGGGCCTAAAACCCGGATTTTTCGATACCGGATACCGCTCCGCACACCCTTGCTCCGGACTCACGACAAACATAGCGAGCTTCAGGGACAAGCTGAAATCCTGAATCTCACTTTAATGAAGATAGATTTACTTCCTTCAGGGCGGCTGATAGGAGCACCGGTCCCTCCAAATAAGCCCGTCAGTCTTCATCCCCATGACTCGTTTCTCCTTCCTTTTCTCTCCAAGTTTTTCTCCCGGTCTGCGTTCCACTTAAGTAGCCACGAGGCGTACAAGCGTCCCTACAAGATGACACCTAGGAAACGGGAAGATTACTGCTGCTTTGGCTATTATCATATTACGGTAGGACTACTCAGTACCAACTTTATCAGCCTGTAAATGGTCGGTTTAGACTTTAGCTGTGATAATAGCCGTCTTATCTATTGCCGGCGGAGTAATAAGAACAGCAGAAAATGTACGATCGACGGATTACAACGAGGAAGTGCTGGAAAAATGTGTTAACCTAACACTGACTTTATCCGGAGCTGTGGCACTCCTCGCTATATGGAAGGAAAAAGCCCTTTTGCTTTTGCCCCTTATAGTTGCAATAGTAAGACAGTAGCCAATGGAAATTACTCACAAATTTAGATCCTAGAATGTCTGTGTACCCTCCGAAGAATTCTCTCCCTTGATAAAGAAATCACGGAAACCCTGTCGCAGTTCAAAGCATCTGGTAAGATAAAACTCTTTCTCAGCTGTGATCTCCATTCAGAGCACCTAGCTTCGAAGTTCACAGTGATCTTATGCTGTGTGTCATTGACAAGTGCTGCGACATTCCTGGTCGTCTTGTGGAAATGCTTCCTGAATTTGAAACGACGCGAACAGGAGAAGCCAGTGATCGGTGAAATGGGAAGCGTTTGGAATTTGTCATGACTGGTGCTCCTGGTATTCTCAATTTGTCACATAGAGAATTATCACAATCTAAGTCAACTGAATCTGAATTTAAACTAAAATTGACTGGCAATGGTTGTCATTCCTTTGGTACATTCTACGGCGTATACGTTAAAGACTTATACAAGAACAGATGCCAAGCGATCATCCACCGTTTGTTCTTGTGTATCCAGTACAAAGAAATGTGTATCCAGCTAATTAAAGCTGTCAGGATACTTCTGAGAAACAGTGGGCAAAATTACGTGCAATTCTCGATGTGCACATACATAGCGCTAGAATGTGAAATTCGCTCGAGAACCGACGATGTTTCTAACAGGTTTGCCAGTGCCTTTTCAGTGTCACACCGGCGATGAATCACAAAATTCGATAGGCGAACGTACCTTGCGCGGTGAGTTCGTCACACTTCCTTTCTAAGCACAATCGATTTTTAGGGGCAACAATGGATGACCGTAATGCAGGCGGATACTTTTGCGGATGCGTTTCCTTGAAGGTCAGTTTTATTAAGCCATAGACGCACAGTTGTTACTGATGCAAAACACGGAACCTCACTAGAAACGTTTAGACTCTCCTTTTCATAATCGCTGTGGCAACCGTCATCATCGGCTGTTTAAATCTCCTCTTCATATCTGAGAAGGCCTTTAACCGAAAGGATCGAACACCTTGGCAGATCCTGACGATAGACGCTGCTGTGACATGGGCATCACTTCTCTCCTGTGGTTTCGCTATCCTCAGTTTAGCAACCAACGAATCAGGCTTCTTGTTCCCTCTGCTAGTGGTTCAGGTAACACTTTTTAGATCTAACATAATCATTCTGGGAGTCGTTTCTGTGAGGCTGTAGAACCGTTCTATGTCGTGGTGAAGATCCTGTTTTTCGACGAGAAGCTGCTGATCATAGCAAGATTAGTTACGGGTCGAACAGCCTTATCAGGTAAACCTTGACACCATATGAGTACGGTAAACCACCTTTAGCTGCTGAAACCCATACGTACTTGGCCACTGCGTCCTTAGTTTATGTGGCGGTCTCTCTCGTTCTATTCAATCTCACCAGGAAGTGCTACATGTTCGTGCGGCAAGTAAATTACGGTCACTGTGCAGAGCGTGATGAGTTAAATGTACTTTGAGCAAACAGCCCCTATTACAGTAAATTTAATAAAGTCTTTTTACTGTGGTGAACTAACACAAGATAACGAGTGATACGATGCCTGGAATTCCATCATTTTATGACGGTAGATTTTAAATGGCAACGACCTCGATTTGCCGGTGACGTATCTTGGATAATCCTTTTTACGAGACGGATCCACTATAGCTAACACAGACGGCTTTATCAGTGGCCAGATGGCAAGCTCTCAAGAGTCTTTCAACTGATAGTACAGACCTACATATAAACACACGCGTTAACGTTAACTGAATATAATGATAATTTCTAAAAAACGAACGATCTGATCTAGGATAATCCACATGAGACAAGCAACCCATAGTTATCATAGCGAGCGACGGCTGACATGAGAGCAAATGCAAGCTCTCACGAGTTTCCAAGCTGATAGGACAGACCTATACGCGTCGTAACATCTATCTACAATGGTTAAATCTTTTTATCTGATAAATATGCACGTATAGGATTGCTACAGTCAACACTATTTGTCTTTTACGGTTTTCCATTTAGCGAGCTACAAATCTTCACAACATAGACTATTCGTTCCAATTGACAAGGTCACGACCGGTTTCATTAAGTACCCGTTCTGCTTTTTGCAACTTTTCGGCCAAGATACCCTTACAGCGCTCTTCATTTCATTGCCACTTCTTCTCAGATAGTCCGCGAAAGACTCCATGGGACTCAAGGGATGGGCGGTAGGCAATCCGACATTTTTTTGCTTTTAATAAGCTCCTCATTGACTTATAGGCGGTAACTGTCCTTATTGCTCTAATATCCATACTGTATGCCGTTTTTGACCTCTTTCACCTCAGTTACAAGGTGATTTTGTCAATTAGAGATCCTCTATCACCTCCCGAAATCATCGCTGCTGAGGTGGTTATCAAGTACCTAGTCCTACTGTCCGCAGTTTGTGCCTTGGCCGCCGTGAGATACAAGGAAGCGCATCTTCTTTGGCTGTTGATGACAATTAAGGTAGATTAGTAACTTCAGAGCTGTACACGTTTCCTCAGGTCGTTGAGTACGTCTACGCCTTTGGAAAACTGGTGGTCTTCCGAGTTGAGATTATAAACCTTGTCAAGAAGAAACATCGGAAGACACTCAGGTCGATAGGTGTACCAGGTAACCCTTTCTTTGTTTGTCGTACTCGTTGTACAATTTTCATATTTTAGACGACATGGACGAGAGTATGTTCTTCTTCCTACTTTCATTCTTGGCCGGCATCTCCTTCCTCGTGCTTGTGGCTATCTTGTTTGCCCTTTGGAAGTGCCAACAGCAATTGAGAAAGGTGGAAGCGTCCTCGTCGGCTCCAGGCGAGCACCGGATTAAGAGATATGTGCCTCCTTGGAATCCCCACTTGAACCCGGGCTATGTCTGATGATGGAAGAAATAAATATCCTTTATTTTTCACGTTGTAAGCAGTCTTGTTGGCGGGAGAGATATCGTGAAATAACCGTGTTAGGAGATATTAACCCCGAAAAAGTATTAGGGCGCACAGAAGAAGTCCCGGAGGAGTCAAATGTCTTGTTGACGGGACAGAGTTTATGAAATAAGCACTATACTCAAGCGACATAAAGCCGTCTTTGCGCTTGGTTTTGGTCCTGTAGTCCTCTGATGTAGGATGTGGTTTGCTGCTGATGATCTCTTTTGCTAAATGAATTTGGAGTAGTACAGATGGTAGCCAGAGCTCGGAAGCCCAAATTGGGCCCAAACTTGATCGGGCTTTTCGTAAGACTTAACTTCCTTGTAAATTTCACATTATAACATCACCATAACCGATCACCTCTCCTCAATTCTCATTTTTATGCGTCTCGCCGATATGACCGAAACCGTGCGAAATCAAAATTCACACAGGCGTCCGTTTGCTTCCTCAATGTCGAACGATACCATTCTTTAAAAGTCATGATCGCTCATAACCCTAATCATCACTGCTGTTGTGGATGCATTCAAAGGTACGTTCAAGGAAGATTACTTTTAAAATCACAGATTGAAACGCTTTTCATCGCTATTCTTTACACTGTGCTCGGCCTTTCAGAATCTCTCAGGCCTCTGTTATATAGATGTGCTGCAAGTACCTAAAAGATTTCAACACACCCAGTAGATACGTTCAAACGTGTCAGGATGTCCTGACACGGTAAACTGGCAACTACGGCTTAAACGGAATGGTTATTAAATTTGTTGAATGAATGCCTGAGCCTTCAATGTATTACGGTGTTCATGGACAGCGGACTCATCTCCTGGTGGAGTTTTATTGTGCATAATTTATAGTGGATAACAATAGCTGAAAGGTGCAATAAATCTAATTGACACATAAAATCACCAACAATTGTGTTCTCAAGGTTTGGGCCGGGCAATGTCAAACTTTGCTTCTGATGGCAACCGGTTCCTATCTCGTCCGGCTTCGTTTTTTGTGCGCCCGAACGGATCGTCGATGTTCCTTCGAGTGACTTCCATGGCAATGACCTCAGTTCTTCTTGTTTGCGACTATTCTCTCTATTGATTCTTAATACCCGAAGAGTGATCAGATGAGCAGCCGGGACGTGAACTACTATTATTTTGGTGGACGCGTGCATTTGAAGGTAAGCTCTGTGTTTTGGTCTACAAAGAATTTGGCGGCGCCCGTACATTGATGTACTTTGATATCTCCACAAGAAATTTGGCAATATTTGTGGCGCCCTCAAAATGAATAATGGTCCTTTCATGGTAAATGAACACAGTACAATACGATCATAAATGATTCCACCCAGGACACAGGCGGTAAATGTTCTGCTTTTAGACGTTGACAGTTATCCTCGCGCTGATAACAACACTCTGGGCATTCGGCCAAATCGTACGCCTTGGACACACCACCTTCTTCTCACCGCACCCACTCTATCCTCGCTCCGTCATCGCCATCCACACCATCCTCAACTGGATTCACGTACTTGCCGGAGGACTAGCAGTTATTGCCGTGAGATGCGAGGAGCCCAGTCTTCTGTGGCTCTTGATGATCTCCGAGGTGAGCTTCTAGAAAGGACCGTTTTCTCCATTATAACGATTTCTAGGTGACGAGGGAGTTGTCCTACATAGTCCATGTCGTCATATTCGAAAACGAAATGCTCAATATGATTAATAAGGAAGGTGGAATTTCCATAACGCGTAAGATTGTATCATCTCTGTCATTCATACATCGACAAAACCTTTTCAGTTACGCAGTTCCGTCTTGGAATGTCCTTCCTATTCTTGCTTAGTTTCGCGATAGCCGCCATGGTCATCTACGTCCTATGGCAATGCTACAGATATTTGAAAAGCATCGAATACGTTCCTCGTTCCATCCGTTCTCGTCCGAATAGGCGCGAATATAGGGAAATGACAGCAATGAACGTCATTTAACCTCAGTACTTTCAGCAGTTAGATAAATTTTCATAGAAAATCTTCGGCTGTCCACATATTAGTTACCTAAGCCAAATACAGTACTCCCTAACATTCTGCAAATCTATTCTGACTGTGGCTCACTATATAAACGACCAATACAAGTCCTCCTTCACAATTCTCTGAGCAATAATCGAATTAATGAGGGCTCCTATTGGGCTTGTATTACGTTTGGCTGCTCAGAACGACCAGAGCTGTCACGTACCATAACAGATCAACATAAACAACGGTTTTGTTTTGATCAATCAAATCGTATGTTGGAGTCCGACGTTTCTAAGGGTGCACGTCGTCAGAATTCTGCAACCCGGCTGCATATTCTGACTTTGGGTGACTATATTTTCAACATTAAGGACAGGTTCTCTTTTCTTCTTTCGTCTCACCTCGCACACTCTCCGCAGCTGATAAAAGAGTTCCACTGCGGTTCAGTTTGCTCGTTATACCCATGTCACCCCGAAATTTCAACCAGCATGGCGTCTACCACCCTGAGGACTACTGCTGCTGCGGCTGCATGCATGTTAAGGTAAATTTCCGTTACAATCCGTTTCCTGTTTCTTTTCTCTGTCAAAGCAGCTGCAGCTACAGTAATTCTTTAGACAGGAACAGTGATTATCGCCTTGCTTACCACCATCGGAGCACTAATCAACCTCTGCTACGTTGGCTGGGAGCTAGCGCACCCAACCAGGGAGCAGTATCTGTACTCTACAATTTTCAACAGCTTGGAGTTCTTCTTGTTGATCATCGCTGTCGTAGCCGGAATCCTAGCCATTGTCGGCGTCGCCAAAACGTTCTCCATTCTTCTAATTCCCTTGATGTCAGTTCAGGTAAACCTTCCTCCCCTCATGAGCAAAGGCAACATTTTCCTTTTAGGTCCTGCAACCGCTCTTTAGTGTTATCCAGCGCGCGATCAACGACTTCACTGGTAAAGAGCAGATTAAAGCAAAGATCATTGGTTCAGAGTTGCCATGTAGGGTGTTGGCCTACATTACGTGCTATATTACAGTTTTTAGATCACTACATCGCAACTATAGTGACAACAGTGTTTCTTATATCCCTATTCATCACAGTAGCTCTGCTGTACGTCGTATGGAACTGCTACAAGTGTTTGAAGCGCGAAAATCCTAACGATCTTGATATCGACGTCGAAATGGAGGCCCCGAGGGCGGTTCAATGTCCGAACTGCGCCCACGTGTTTTAAGCAGTGTTAAGCATCGACATCAATCAATCAAACTACTAAATAAAGGAAAACAGTCTAAAAGGGCTATTGATAAAAACATTCCAATGTTCCGACCGAGCGTGCGAACTTTTTGTTTGCTTTGCAAGGCAGGGGGTGTAGCCTTTTGTAGTTCTTGCACAGCGTTGCCAATCCGCGCTATCCGCACTCAAGAAATTGTGACAACGCGCAATTTGCGCCCACAGCCCCGTTAAAGGAAGGCTTTGAGAGCTTAAAAATCTGAAGCACAGATGTATTGCACAGATTGAAGCCCTCAGTAGCAAAAATTGCGATATTCTTGTGATATAAAATTCGGATCATCGTACATACACAAAGGTTCTCAAGAAACAATGAGACACATTCTATCCTTGGAGCTCCATAGTAAGTTCCTTTATGTTCGAGATAGAAGTTGTAGGACCGGAGATGTAGTGGTGGAACTACGTCATCACTAGTTCCATTCCCTTCGAGGAACCGGGGTTTGCATTTATCTGATTGGTGAAGAACGGACGTCGACCATCAACTCAGAAAGCAGCGAAAATACTATAAGATATTCTGGTACTCGAACTCAATGGTCGCATGGTACTTTTACTAGCGAATTGTTTATTCATCTTGTTTGCTCATCCGAAGCCACCGTTATTGAAAAGTGCCTTTGCGCCGCTTTTTCCGCACTTTGCAATGTTCGGCTTTCTGAAAACAGGCGAAACAGTAAAGTTTCCCTGCGGCCAATATCATGTGACCGTAAGAACTGAAGGACTCCACGTATGTAGCTGTCCTTTTAGGCTCTTTCTTACAAAATTGCAATAGTGACACTCGCCTTTGGCGTTATTTGTCTCATCCTTGCGTTATGCGTTCCCGACGATAGTCCCCTGGAGAATGTGAAGACCTGGGTGGAAATTTTTCGAACCCTGCTTGTCGGAATATGTCTCTTCATCGGCGTTAAAGAAGAAAGAGAGAACTTTATTCTTTTCTATGTGGTATTGAAAGTAATCCATGCGCTCTGCTTGTCTTTGTCTCCTTCATTCCTTTTTAGTTCTTTGAATGCATCGGCTACGCAGGTCTCATCGTACTTTGCTTTGTACTAATCACGCTGGGAGGTGGCTTCCTGTTGTTTATGAGCTTCAATTCGGATGTGGAAGGCCCCGGAATGAACGCCAAATTTAGAGGATTTTCTACAGAAAGTGCATCTTTTGTAGATCTAACCAACACATGTGAGTGAAACTACTTGAACCCGCAATTAATGTATTACCGCATAGGGATCCTTCTTTCGCTCGGGATAGCTGTCATTGTCGTCATGACTTGCCTCTTGCTGCTCCATCTGAAAATCCTCACCATCACCTACCGCTGTTACTCATATGTGAAACAGAAGAACAGAGAAAAGCGTGAAGTTCCCGAGATGGGAGTCATGCTACAGAAGGTTTGATGGAAGCCAGAATTGCAAGAGTAATGTATGGAGTGCGATCTGTGTTAATGGATATACTGTTGATATATTCACCAGTAATTAAACTTCACATGTGCACCTAAAAGTTGTCGTTTCGCTTAAGAAGCAGTGGCAACCTGACACGCGTCCTCAGACTTGACTCATTGATTCTCTTTTTGTGTGTAGTAATTGTTTTGTGCGACTGGATTGTAGTCGGTGGCTTTGAAATTCTTGTTCCATTCCTTTCTATGAGTTGGATCTTACATTTGATTGGTAAAGAAAAGATGATAACCGCCAAATTAGCAGCGGAAAGACACGATCGGTTAACACCGACAGAAAATGAAATACAGCTATCACATCTCCCATGCAGAAGGATATCATTTTCCGTAAACAAGCGCCCTCTAAACTCGATGATCGCATGGGACTTTTGCTGTTGAATTGTTTGTTCATCTTATTTGCTTTTCCGGAGCCACCGTTATTTAGAGCTCTCTTGCGCCGCTTTTTGCAGTCTTCCCGCTTTACTATGTTCGGTTTTCTGAAAACAGGCGAAACAGTAAAGTTTCCCTGCGACCAATATCATGTGACCGTAAGAACTGAAGGTCTCCACGTATGTAGCTATGCATTTAGGCTCTCTCCTACACAATCGCATTAGTGACACTTACCATTGGCGTTATTTGTCTCGGCAGTCAAGTGTATGCTCCCTCCGATAATCCCAACCTGAATGTGTACAACTGTGCGGGAATTTTTCAAGCCCTTATTGTCGGATTGTCTCTCTTCATCGGCGTTAAAAAAGAAAGAGAGAATTTTATTCTTTTCTATGTGGTGATTAAAGTAATCCATGCGCTCTGCTTGTCTTTGTCTTCTTCATTCCTTTTTAGTTCTTGGACTGCATCTGCTACGCAGCTCTCATCGTACTAATCACGCTGGGAGGTGGCTTCCTGTTGTTTATGAGCTTCAATTCTGATGTGGAAGGCCCCGGAATGAACGCCAAATTTAGAGGATTTTCTACAGAAAGTGCATCTTTTGTAGATCTAACCAACACATGTGAGTGAAACTACTTGAACCCGCAATTAATGTATTACCGCATAGGGATCCTTCTTTCGCTCGGGATAGCTGTCATTGTCGTCATGACGTGCCTCTTGCTGCTCCATCTGAAAATCCTCACCATCACCTCCCGATGTTACTCATATGTGAAACAGAAGAACAGAGAAAAGCGTGAAGTTCCCGAGATGGGAGTCATGCTACAGAAGGTTTGATGGAAGCCAGAATTGCAAGAGCAATGCATGGAGTGCGCTCTGTGTTAATGGATATACTGTGGGTATATTCACCAGTAATTAAACTTCACATGTGCACCTAAAAGTTGTCGACTCGCCTTGCCGCACTCGCCGACGTCGACTTAACAATGTGAATATACATTTGTTTCAGTAAATAAACTTTGCCCGTACATCTGAAAATTGGTCTACAAACAACTGGAATGCTAGTAGTTGTTAGTACCTGGAACGCCTACTCGCTTGAGAAGCAGTGATAAGCTGGCACACGTCTTGAAGCTCGATCCACTGACTGTTCTGTTGCATTCATCATCTGTTCTGTTCTGAAAATGACGGCTTTCATGTAGTAACAGTTCTGTTTCGCTGATGTTCTGCTCAAATCATGCTCAGTTCATACAGTCACTGAACATATGTGTTATGAGGGCAAGAACATAGGTATTGCTTCAGATTCTGGATTGAAATTTTGGGGATGGACATGCTTTTTCGTACCGTAGTAAAAGTTGTCGACTCTTGTTCTTTGCTACACCTTTCATTGACGCAAAATGAACAAAACATGCGTTTCTATTGAATGTTGGATTTTACACTTCGCGGAATCTTCTTTTTACTCTCCATAACTGGGGAACGAACCAAATCGTGCCCAACCAAATTGTGCGGCCGCGTGACCCACCGGATCGAATTGTTAATCTTCCTTGAGCTCCTTTAAAGTCAATAAGAAGCGTGGAAAATGTTTTCAGCATCTGTTCGGCCTCACACGACCCTTGAGCTGGCGGCATTGTTTACTCAGCGCTTCTTGTCGGCAGGACGCTGTTTGAGTTAGCACTCAGAGTTGCCGTTGTGTGTTTCGTTCTCGTCTTTCTCACGTCAGTTGACTTCCTCAAGTGATGGGGTGTTGCTCCTACGAGAAATGTTGCTGTGGCTGCATTAATGTTAAGGTAAAATTACGTTATTTCCTGTACATACCTCTCTATGTTCTTCTTATAGATAGGAACAGTGATTGTAGGACTGCTGACCGTTCTCTGCGGTGGTGTAGGGGTTGCCCTCGCTATTCTGGCCATATATGGAGGGCTACCGTCTCCCTACTACTGCGTCTACATCGCCGGTGCGTACTGCCTCGTCAAGACGCTTCTCGGATCGTCATTGATTGTCGGATCTCTCAACAATTGGCACGCTCTTTTAATACCATACATCGTTATAAAGGTATCCGGAGAAAGCGTAAGCTAGCGTACTAAATGTGTTGAAGGCTCTGGTCATCGTTTTGGGATTCTTAGCAACCGCTTTCTTCGTCTACTTTGTGTGGCAACCAGGGTATTACCGTAATGAGTATATGAACATGCTCTACAAGTTTGTGGACGATGTCAAAGACAACGGTAAGTCAGCCGATTCCCATTTTAGATTCCCTTTGATTTTCTAAACCTTGTCTTTGACATCTATACAGCTGTTGAACTTACGCTGTACTTCCAGAGTTCTACGCAAACGTATCGATCTTTGTGGTCATGGCCCTAATGTGCCTCCTTTGCCTAATCGGAATTTGGTTCTTGGCCACCGTGTGCAACTGCTATAAGTACCTCAAGGGTTTGGCCGCCGAGGATCCAGCTGAAACTGCTTTGATGCTGGAGAAGGCATAGTTTCCTCGTTTATCACCTTGACACTTTATAAATAAAGATAAGCTGTCCTACTTTCGTGGGGAATGAGAGCGGTGGCGTGTATGAAAGACGGGATATCAGCTACTTAACAAGATCCTTAAGGACATCATTAACCATTAAAAACTGATCTTTAAGGCGAAGTTGTGATTCTTGTGCTTGACATCCCCATAGCTATCCTGTTTTCTAATTTTCCCTCATGTTCGTCTGTGAAAGTTCACATTTAACCCTAAGTACTTGGAAAAGAACCAGTTTCTAATTCACTGTCTACACGCAATTACCAATTGCCCATACTACAGTCTCCGCTGCATTAGAGTCTCTTCTTGTCGGGTCACTTGTGAAATGACGGTCCTCCAACAACGCTGTTCAGGTCCTTCGGCTCTATGCATTAAGGTATGCTTACCTAGAGTTCAGTGACCCATTGGTGACCCCCCATTTAGAAGGTAACCATAATGGCCGGACTGTCTTCCATCTTCCTGGGCCTCTCCACAGCATACTTCCTCTTCCTGGAGACCATCCCCTTCCACTACCGGAAATTCCACCTCATGAACGGAGCCGTCATGGCCATCATGGGTGGAATCGTCATTTGCGGAGTTCTGAAGAGATGCAGGGAGGCCTTCTGGTTTTTCATGGCCTATCAGGTGTAGCGTCCCATCAGGATATGGACAGTACAAGTGTTTCAGTGCATCACCCTGTTCCTCAGCACTTTGGCCTTCGTGTTCGCGGTGATCAACGACGCCGACATGCGCACGTTCATCGTCATGTTTCACGAAGGAATCGAAGTGAGGACGCATGTGGAAGGTGCTCAACTCTAAAGGGAATTTGTTTAAAAGATGGTGTAGGCATCGATCCTCAGGCGCTTCCAATCATCGTGGCCTATCTGATCGGAATGTTCTACGTTGTCCCGATAGTCTTTCTATGCATCTCTCTGCGCTGCTACTTCGTTATCAGGAAAGCGGCTCCAGATGACGAGTGTGTTGTGGATGGCTTTTAGGCTTTACGCGACAAAATAAAAAGTGTGTTAATTTTTTGGCTGTATTGTAAGTATGTTAAATTAAATGTTGTGATATAAGGATAAAGAGTGAATAAAGAGATTATCGATGGTATCAACTACCTTTCCAACTCCACATAAGATTTTATTTGATCCTCAGCAGGATCGAGTTTCTCAATTCTCCAGCCTTTTCAAGCTTTTAATTGAATGTATCTAAATGCTAAGAACTACCAATGACATAAAGTTGCGACAGGCATTACAGGGTGGCGCTTAAATACTGTAATTCAATCCAAACTGTGGGTTTTGCTGCGGATTTTGGGAATTTCTTCGTGTTTTCCGTACTTTTCTGTCCTAGAATTACTAAAAAACTGGAGCCTGGTATAAAATCATTACACGCCACCCTGTATAATAAATTTCATTCGGTTTTTAAACGCTTGCAACAGCACATGTTGTTCCATGCAAATTGTGAGAGGCGGAATTTATGCGCGAAACTAATTAGACGTCGTTTCGCTGCGAATGAGGTGATTCCGCTGTGGATCCATGTAACGCTGCCCCTCAGCGGGGTATCTCCAGAAGAAATGTTCAGTTTAGTAGTATCACGATTTAAAAGTTCTGATCTTAGCGCGCCTGGGAAGAAACAGATAAATAGAAATATAGCCCCGGTTATTGTAAATTATTGGCATGCATCCTAACATATCTAGATCTTAGCTTGCGTCCGAAATGGAACCATAAACTAATGGGAAAACACTATCATAAAAGTAAACATCCACAAGTGGAACCTGTTTCTTCGTCGCCTTCGTGTTTGTCACAACTAGGACGGCTCGCTTCCCACAGTGGCGGCATCCTTCTATCCTGCGTCCCAATGGCTCCTCAGCAGAAACCGTCTTTATGGAAGCGATTGGATTATCTCCAGGTTCTTATTAACATTATTTACAGTCAACAAGACCCAATTTCAGATAGCTTCGTTGCTAGCCGCTGTGTTTTCTATATTCAGTGGAACCATGTGTGCACTTCTGTTCCAGATGGACGCAGTTCCGTACTACTATCGGTTCTTCTACGTAATCCATGGTGCCATCTTGGTTATCACCAGCCTGATTATGATCTACGGCGTTCTGTCAGAGAAACCAAAGTACCTATTTCCCTTCTTGTTCTACCAGGTAGGAGAACATCTGTGACCCTACCCAAGAAATTCTTAGGTCTACACATTGATTATGAGCATCGTAGCCACGATCTACACACTCTTCAAGGAGATTGACTTTAACCCATATGTTGTTAACATGCACTTGAGATGGAAGCTGTGGAAGGCAGAACAAGGTTTGATCTGAAGGTCTCCAATGTCAACCGCACCGCCTTTATTTCAGAGTTCAGCTCGGACCTCCACATCCCCATGTTTGTGTTTACACTGATCTACTTATTCCTGATACCACTTGTCGCCTCTTTTGTGGTTTACTTCTGCTATGACGAACTCGAGTGGAGGTTGAAAAACAGGAGCAAGATTGTGCTCCCGGCGCCATACAGATTTCGATAGCACACATGATGCAACACATGATCTGATGATGTTATCTGATGATAAAGCAGCACTTCTACCTCCTCCGATTTTCTCGTACTCATAATAAGTTTTTTTGTTGTGTCACAAAGCGAGTACAGGATCTATGAAAAGAGTAGGGGCCTACAATACAGTAGTTCTTTGAAATATATATGGGGAACCTATAAAATACGGGATGTAGGGGTGATGTAGTAGTCTATTAAACAATGAGGGGCCCATTAGAATAATACTTGCAATTGGTCACAATTTTTTTCAATATAACTGGCCACTATTCGCTATTAAAGCCAGCCTATTTAAGTATCTCTTACTTAGATACCGTTCACGCTTGTTTTTGTGTTCCTTTGCTACTCAATGGCGTTGATTGCCTCCCACCGGATGTTATAAATCTACCATCATTTCATGAATTGTCTAATTCATAACCTTTGTGGACTGTGTACATTTCATTAGGTAGGCGACATCATGAAACACTAGAAGTAATTGCTCTTGATCACATGCCGGTCGTTCATCCTCGCCGCCAGACGATCATTCGGGTTTGGCGGACTGAGCGTGTTAGGCGACGGCCGATGTTTGGCGATAAGCTCCTCGCTCTTCAGGTAGCGGTAACACTTCTTCGCAAAAACAAAGTGGAACGCGGCAATGAGGAGCGCCGTGGCGAACGCCGCCGTGAACAGGCCAAGCGCGATACGTGTTTTCCGTTCTGAAGCGCTGCTTTCATTGCGGACTGTAACGGAAATTACCTTCGTCATCAGGATGCGTTCTGCGATCCCACAATTTGAAGTTGTCGATAGCAGTCTCGTAGTTTATGTGACTGCATAGGGAGAAGATGATGGCGATGGTGCACGCAACGGTTATGCTTTTCTGGAACGAACAACTGTGTACTTCGGCATGGATAGCATCTATTTGATAACGGCCTTCGTCGTGCAATGTTACGAAGGATAAATCACCATGTTTTTTAACGTTAATGTTTGAAAACATGGTCATCCTTCCTATGGGTAAACATCGCACTGTTTTGAATTTAATTGTTATCGAATTGAATTGCTCATTGCGCTTCCGCATTACAACAGAAACACCAATTGCAACACTGTTCGCCAATCTGTTCCTTCTCAGTATCGGCCAATTAGCAGTAAACAGAAATTTGCTGTTCCTGGTCCAAATTGTAGGATACTTGTATGGATTTGCATAGTTCCACGAATTATGGTTGTAATTATGCTCATTTGTAATTCTTTCACAACATTATAACGCTTCACTTTTTAAAGCATCAAAATAGTCCCTATAATTTATTACATATGGCACAAAAGTACATATGCTGCCTTTTGAAAACGACCAACATGAATCGCGCGCACGCTCCATTCTGATAATCCGAAAATTTGCAAAAGTGGAAAGGATCAGCCGAAAATTAGGCGCTGTTCCTGCAGCGGTGCCTCTTACTATTTACTTTTTGCATTTGCAAGGAGCAACCGCATGGTACTGTACTGGAAAGTTTTGGTTTTCCGTTATGAAAGGACCCACAATTTATCGAGAAGGCGATAAAGTCTTGCCACTATAATCAAGGGTACCCTTGCTTTTGTCTATGAAATAAACGAATTTATAATTGTCAGTGAATTTTACACAGGTTTTTTTTATTGCTGGTAGATTTCATAAGTAAAAATTCTTACCGCCATGGCCATGAATGGTTTCAGCAGATAGGACGTTCTGTGCCATGCTCCGTAAGCCGCGAAGAACCCGAATACAATGTGCACCAGGGCACAAATGGCAAGGCCAATGTTCAGAACCGTCGGAAGATCCGTAAACACAAGGATCACTATCTCCAGTATGCCCTGTATTACAGCGAAGATGCCCGTCGCGATCATTCCGTGCTGAAAACACAAGGTTACGATTTTCAAAGATCATGCTAACGAGATTAAACATCACACGGAGGGGCGACTTCTCATCGCTCGGTTTTGCTACTTACCACGATGTCGCAGCATCCGAAGCAGCACCGTGTTTTGTCTTCTCTGACCATCCTATATGCCTCTGAAAGCAAAAAAAACGTAGTGAAATTCAAGACAAGGAGCAAATCAGATCACGCCGGCGGCGACAAGAACATAAGATGTGGGGGCAACTGCGGAGAAAACTGGATTCGCTAGATAATTGATCAAGCGAGTTGTTGTTGGATGGCGTGAAGGGGCGAAAACAGGCAGCACTCCATTGTCGGACAAAGGGCATTACGCAATAGAACAGAGGTACTTGAACTTGGCACGTTAATGGCTAGAAACAAGGGGTTCCGTGACTACCGCTGGTGAAACGCGCGCTTTTGACGTTATTGGAATGCGTGATATGCATCTGCTGCACCTTTGTGCTAGCGGAAACAGGATTCCGCTAGCAAGGAAATGATCTGAGTTTTTGTTTCACCGAAGTAGAAACGAGCTCTTGGTCAGGCGATGGTCTTTGCAGGGAGTAGCCCACATAGAGTTTCTCTGACGTCATCTGCAAAGTGCATGAGAACCCCCTTCGTCGAAGACTGATCTGTGCGCTTCGGTAAGTAGGGCAAGTCCGCTACCAAATGAAAGTGAACAATTGGAGAGGAAAAACTTTTTTGTGGGGTTGTTTCATTGTCCGTCTGGCGTTTATTTGCAGAGCCAGGTGTGTTCAGAAGCTTAGAATTTTTAACATTTCAAACTGCTGAACATGTAAAGCTAGCCAGTCAGATAGTAAAAGCTAGTAAAGGCATCAATAAAAGTCACTTTAAACTTACTTTCAAACGTAGTTCAAAGAGCACCCTCCAGGTACGCCAAATCGATATAACAAACAAACTAAGAACCTTCACATTCCTCCCTTCCGAGGTTTTCAGTTTCCTGAAACGGTGAACTCGAAAGCATTGGTAAGGTTTACGCCCCGCTGTGAGCGATAGGTCGTATTATATATCAGTAGAATTACGGTTTTTGTGAACAATTACGGTTTTTATGTGTTTTCACTGGTAAAAATCACACGCAAGTTTCTCTCCATAAATTCTCCCAAGGGAAAACCGCTTTGAAATGAATTAAGAGCATAGGTAGCTGCGGTCACTGGGGATATAACTCAAGGATTCTAGTAATATGTAATGAAAAACATATCAACAAATACAGCATCCTACGACATTCATAACAGTATCCACTACCACCGATAAGATCACCACCTATTAAACCCAGTGATGAGCCCAGCTGAACGATCACGCGGCTTACAGGTTCAAAACAATTTATCTGGTTTTCTCGCAAACAGGTTCAGCGTTCAAGGAGTTCAATGGTCACCAAACAGAGTCAGAGATCACTCCTGGTGGAGGGCCTATTTAGCTAGAAGACTATACGCAAAACAAACAAACGATGATTGGTTTGGGAAAAACGTTTACTGCTGATTGCCACTCGGAAAGGCGATTGAACCGGCCTGGGGCAAATTAATGAAATCACGTCGGCCTAAAAACCAGTGCTCGACACGGGCTTTCCATTATATGCGCAAAAACTAACAGACAATGGTCGAAACTTTATATAGCTGGAAAACGTGTTTCCATGGCTATAAGAAGGCGCAGACGACGTTCCCGGCAAGGGGCGGACGACGGTCTAACACTCCCACACGACGGTTATGTAGGGGTGGCGGAGAGAACGTTCGCTTTAAGGCTGTTCGCCGATTTCACAAAAAAAGGGGTCGCGTTTAATGAACGCCGTTTGCAAATGCGTGGGCACACCTACTACTTACCATTGAAGAAGTCCATGGTACTGCATTTCGGATGTTCCACGGGGAAATGTAGTAAACACCTTCGCCAATTACCGTACATTTCTGGTTGTGTGCACTTTGTTTGGCGATGAAGATTTTGGCAAAACAAACTCTGTAAGTCATTGCAGGGCATGGAATCTTCTAATTGACGGGAAATCCAAAACGGCCAAGTAAAACAACGGTTTTCCAGTAGAGTTTGCAATGGCCAGTGGTCAGTGGATAAAGACACTTTGTTGAAAGATATAGTATTCCTGTTTGGGTGCAGTAAATGTCGGTTTTGAGCAAAAGATCACTTGGCTAAACCGGCTTTCACAACGGATGACCGAACGGATTTTCTATCTGAACATTCCTTTGCAGTCTCCAAAGGGCAAGAATCTTTTGCGATCAGGAGAGCCACATCCGTCATGTACATGTGGCGCTAAAAAGATAAAAAGTTGTCAGATGTACATGTGTCACTACGCCTCGCATTTCTGTCCTCACATTTATTACTGTTTTTACGTTGCTGTGTAGTGTTGGCAGTTCACGAGCATAATGAGTATGAATTTTTGGCATTTTTTATTGGTATTAAGCCCGAAGCATGAGCGGGCCACTTATAAGGGTCTTTTGTGTGCTTTGCTCAACCTGAACAACGATCTCCAGTAAACGCACGGAAAGACTCTTAGAATTATGATGTATTTTCTTCAAACTTAGAGAAAGAACTCCCACTCAAAGATCAATCGAAGCCAAATCACTGTCTTCTCTCCGCATGAAGTAATCGACGAGATGATTAGCGGTATGCAGCGACACGGCGGCGATAATCGTATGGCAGATTATCATCGATGTGTAGATCAATAGGTACATCCTTGCAGTAGACGCTGCAATTACAGTTGTGGGTCATTTGGTCATAGGGCAACGGCTACCGATGTCTTTCTGCTTCTCATCCCTTGCCACAAAGCCGTGATATTGCATGAAATTGCTCATACATACGAAGATGGAGTAGAACGCGAGGATAAGGAGCATGCAGTATATTGTTAAAAGAAATCCCTGTGATCGTATGAGTTAGGAGTGGGACCTAGCAACTTCAACTTTACCTGATATCCAGCGTAGAACTTTAGGAGAACAATGTGTCTTCCCTTCATGGCAAAGAGGAAGATCACGGCACTGACTATCTGCATAAGAACAAAGACGTAGATCAGTAAGCCGATCTTGTGCCTTAGGAAAAGAGGCGTTTCTAGTAGGCCGACGACGATTGCGACGTATGCCGCGATGGTGCCTCCTAACTGAAAGGGAAAATGAGATTCCATGAACAGATAAAGTGTCACATTTCCACCACCGCCCTTTCAGGATTACTCTATCGTAGTGCCAGGGATTTGGCAGGATTACTGTATCCGCGTTCCCTATCATTTCCTACAATTTCTGTAAAAAATCCGCTAAGGTGCTACGCAGGCACTCAAGCTAAAGCAGGTGGAACATGTTCATATTCGCTCACCTTCACATGAATGTGACCGCACTTGTACATGGCTTGGAGCACCGCTGTGGAACACTCGCTTCCAAAGGCTGTTCATCTGCTCGACCTGAAGTAAACAAAACAGAAGAGCCTTCCAAGTGGAGTGCGTCAATGCATAACTCGTTTTCGACTAATGAAAGCAATTGTGGGGACGACATCGATGCAAACGAAAACATTGAGGCTTGACGCTTATTTGTTCTGGCGCTACAATTTCACGCCTCAACTACACTGTGGCATTCTTGTAGGACAAGTATACATGGAGTAGCTCACGTTTTAACCTTTTGTTTTCCAAAAAATTTAGGCAGTCGTGGAGCACATGGCAAAACGCCCCGTTAAACTTGGAATAGCAATGTCCGTTTGGACACTAGCTACTTGCCTCGCTCTCTCCCAACTAATCTTAAGCTGTGTGGATCGAATACCATATTTTCAACTACCGTCAAGCTTCGGTTCGGTACGCAAACCCTTAGGAAAGAAGAAATAAGCACTGCACATTTATTCCTCATAAGACAGATAATCACAATTACTTTAACTATTCTCGAACCATTCCAGAACGTCTCCCGCCTAATCGGAGAAGAACGGCTATCGTCCATCCCTGAAACGCAGTACATCTTGTACAGCACGCCACGACCCCATCTGATGCCCTCCTCTTGATTGATTGGATGATTGTAATTAGCGACCATTTTATATGTATCAACCGGTAGCCTGAAGCCTGAACGGTCGATTCTTAACTTTACGTGAATTAACTTGCGTGACTAACGATCGGGTTGCTGAACCGCTCATCTCCAGCGTGAGCACATCTACTCTGTACAAACAGAAAGCGTAATGTTCACACACATAAAACCATCACACAAACTCGAATCGCAAACTATGACCATGAAACAAGAACTATGTACAAAGAAACTTGGGTCCGCGTGGTCAACCGCACCGCTACATCATATACGTAATGTAGTTAGTCGTATCCTTGTGGATATGCTGGAAGTACCGCATGCACTTCTTTAGGACGTACATGGAGACTATGCCGAAGAAGATGTAGGCGATAAGCGCGACTGTGTACAGCGTCAGGACGATGTGTCCCCTGTTGTATTCTGCAAATCAACAGATCAACAACTTTTATCCTCTTAGAGGGAGCTCTTACCTTCGGCCGTGTAGCGTTCCTTAATTGGTCTTTCCTTGTGGAGCTCGGGCCAGTATTTGTCGATAAACGTCGTAATGTTGAACTGGAGAAAGAACAGGGCGAAGACGGTCAAAACGCAGCAGAGGTTCACCAGCCACTGAAGAAGTTTATATAACAAACTGCTTGGTAATGATACGCACCTGATATGTTCTAAAGTAACTGAGGATATACGCCTTTTCTCGGTAGATTCCAACAAGGAGAACGATTCCCGCGATCACCATTGCGATGAAGGAAGCACAGCTGTAGAGAGAAAAGCTGAGATAGGTGAGGACGGGGATTCCACAAGCTCCCATAATAATGTTGATGACGGCGATCGCTGTCGCTGCTTTCTGTAAAGCAAGGTTTGGTTATGGCATCTCAAGCATTTGTCATATATAAGATCTGTTGCCCCTCTTCGTTTATATTTAATGTTTACACATTTACTTAATAGGGAACTGACGATAGGGAACCTTAGCGAAACAGTTTCCAGTTTGCAGTGCACTCTCTGACTTTTGATCGATGGGAGTCTGAAGTAGTCGCGGCTGGAAATGTCAGTGGCTCTTCTGGCCACCACTGTTTGGTGTAATGTCCAACAGCCACTTTTGACTCATTGAACAATTACTCTTTTATGGAACTTGTACTTGATTTTTGCTTCAAGGCACAAGTGGACACCCATTGGTCATCCATGCGTGACAGAGCAGTTCGAGATATCTACTAACAAGATATTTTCCAACTTCTTGCCCATCATTTAGTGAAAGCACACAAACGAAAACATGTGATTCTCAGCCTTAGAATAATCATGTGTCCGTGTACAAGGGAAGCCACCCATTCCCGTAAATGCTAATGAGTGCTGACGCTTGCATGCTTTCAAACTTATGCGGTGATAAGTTCCAAGATCAACTCCGGATAGGCAAAAATTGCAAAATTGCAAAATTGAAAAAGACATAAGGAATCAATGTGACCGTCAGACTTCTTGGATGCAGTGGGAAACTTTCACAACCTTTGTTTAAGAGATCCTCAGCTACTAAACAAAATGTGTGGAGATGAAAAGCTCTGGGGAGAAGATATTGTTATATTTTTATGTGGGTTTATCATTTCTTCGCCTACGTAAACGATATACACAAACATCTACCTACGCAGGTCGAAATAACTCACGTTATCCAAGAGCTCACAGCATGCTTTTGCCGACTATAAAAATTACATAAACAGAAGAGCAACTGTTTAGAGAGATCATACTATTAAATTTACCAATATATGCATAATAAATGCTGGGCAAAACCAGCAGTAAAAGTAGGGTGGAGCGGATATAAACATTATGCACTGTTGTCAAACTACGCATAAGAAAACAAGTATACCTTAATGGGAAGCAGTCCATGACAGGTCGTACTCTCCTCGATTGGCCCCTGGGTCTGGGACTCCGTGTGTGGTTTCATTGAGACGGGACGCATACCGCGAATTACCACCGTTTCCTGGTCCATATCTATATGAACACTGATATGGCGAAAGGGGGACGAGCCAAGAAGCCCAGGAGAAACAGAGCAGCGCTATGTGTGTTTGTGCGTGAGTGGTGACCTCAGGGGAACTGGTTACGTGGACAGTGTTCTGTGCCTGGCGGCGACAAGGCGACAAAAACAAGCCATTGACGTGGACATGTCAAAGGGCCAAAAAATCAAAATATGTTGCTTGATCAAAACATCCGGCACCTTTAACTGTTGCAATTGGGTGTTGACAGATATTTGCGTAGGAGGAATGTGTAGGTGATAGGAAGATTTTGGACAAGAGGCGAACAAGTTCTGAAATGTTGTCGTTCCTCTTCTAATAAATATTGATTTCTATGATGGATGATAGGAATATGGACACGGTATTTTGCTAGAAGAGCTGATAAACAATTCGTTACGGTATGCAGTTTTACGAAAAGTGTAATTTGCAGTTTCTTACACTGTAAATCAACAAAAATCTGAAGTCCGAAAATTTCATAAGTGTTATATTTTGACGTTCACGTAAGTCCATTAAGTCCATTAATTAGAGCATCTTTCCCAACCAGGAACTAGAACTGTAATGGGTATAAGGCATCCTTAAGGCTATGCTACTAGCTTCTAGATGGCGCCGGTTCCTCATTTTCGTCATCTCAGCGTTGAAGGCGCGCAGAAGTTGGCATAACCTCCATGGATGTGAACGGGGATTGCTGCGCTCACGCTATCGGTGACTGTGTTAATGGGGTGCGGGGGTTTGATAGGTCAACCGTTCTATCTAATATTTTCCGAAAATATTGCGATGTGTCCTCTGGAATCGCACATATTTCTTTATTCAAGTGATTTTGATTTATATGGAGGAAGAACGTCATTTCTTCTTGATGACTTTTTCACTCATATTGTTGTTTTCGTCGCCACCGACGAGAGACGAAGAAAACGAGTTTCCACAAGTCTCCATGGAGAACGAAGAAAACTTGTGCAATGAATCACATATTCCTTATTGTTCCTCTGCTATGCCTGCCAACGGAACCTACACTTCACTGGATAAGATATACGACGACGATGAAATGCCAAGTTATCGGAACATCCAATTTGCCGTAAGTCCTAACGATGTTGATGCCTATATAATGTTGACATTTGAGGGTGCTGTAATTGCAATAGGTTTCGTCCAAATTGTCATCGGAGCTTCATTAGGCGCCCTAACGTTGGCCCATAAGTTTCCCGATTATCTCTACACCACATTCCTCGTGTACGCGGGAGTCCTGGTCTTCGCAGCGATAGCGCTAATAGCTGGTGTTTACCGGCGCTGGGCCGATTGTGTGTGGTTCAACATGTGCTGTCAAGTAAGGCTTACTTGGATTCCACACTGAACCTCTATCTTTTGCTTAAGATCGCCAATGTCGCTTTCGCCACAACTGGCTTAGTGTATACCTTTAAAAATCAGTACAAGATCAATTATTTTCTAACTGCCTATCACTGGAGGGATCCAGATATGAAAGAAGAAGAACAAGGTAAAATGTGGTGGTGCTGGCGTCAGGAAAGTGGAGTATTTTTAGAAAGACTCGGACACATTATATTAGGCGCATACTCCGCCATATTATTCGTCTATATCTTGTTTACATCACTCACCTTTATTGTGATTTCTTTCTATCAAAAAGAACTTCTCAAGACTCGGAGCTTCGAAGAGGCTTGTGCGCGGTGCTGTGTGCTAGCCAGCATATTTTATGTATTAACCTGATTGGTAATTAATGTCGTTGTTATTAATAAACGAAATTGGCTATGCATGCCGAGAGAGCGTTATATGTGTGCTAAGTGGTTATATGTTCAAGCTTGTTATTGGCCTACAAAAGCTGGAATCTCTCTAGCTCTGATATTCTTTGCGGTGATCCTATCGGTTTCCACTTAACTTACTAGATCCGAAATTGTCAGCGCGTTGAACCAACGCTGTTGAACACAAACACAGAATGCAGATTTTTATAAGCTGTGAAGAATAAAGACATACAAATCATGTCAACCCTTTTACTTTACATCATGTTCCACAAGCGATTTGCCCCCTGTTCACGAAGGATTCCGTGGTACATCTAGAACGCGTGATCTAAAGCATACGTTTGTTTTCAACGTCTCTATCCCACATCTTACATCCACGTTTTTGTTTTCACCGTTAATGGGGCTCAGACAGGGAACAAACGGGTTCTCGACCACAACCACGCGCTAGAGTCGTTGACGATTGAGAACGATAAAACTGTTGTGTTAAATAATGTTATTCTCAGTGTTTATACATCGAGTCAGTGCTTCAAGTCCTTACTATGGACGATGAACAGCCAATTTACCCCAACGGAACGTGTGAACCGGTACTGGACAAGCTCGAAGAGGATGGTGGTGTTGAGCCGCGTTATGGAAAAGTCAGGCTTGCTGTAAGTTTGTTCTTTGGTCTCGAAGCCTTCACGGCTTTCCAAATTAACACGTCCTATCTAACCTATCCAAAATAGTCAGAAAATGTGACCTTTACAGGGCACTGTTGTCGCGATCGGTGTCGTCCAGATTGTCATTGGAGTCCTATTTGGCGTCTTAACTTTGGCCCACAAGTTTCCCGATTCCCTTTACACAATCTTTCTTCTGTATGCTGGACTCCAGGTTGTAGCAGCCCTGTCCCTCATTACAGGCGTTTACAAGAAGTGGCCTGAATTCATATCGTTCAACTTGACCTGCCAAGTAAGGACTACTTCTAATGCGCTGTTACAGCTCCACGATGTTGTTGCAGCTCGCAAGTGTTATTTTGTCAATCGTTGCCTTGGTTTTCACATTTAAACACCAGTATAACATCAACTACTTTCTAAATGCGTACCACTGGATGGATCAAAGTAAGTGTGTGATGTAGCCACCTGATTTCATTGATCAAGTTGAATGTCCCACAAATTGACTCATGGAAATAAGGAACACTTAAGGAATTCATTTTTTATCGTATTTTTGTGTGTACGAGTGCGTTCAAAATTGATAGAAGTTATCACGTAAGGGTCGCGAGTGGCGACACAATTCTATTCTAAAACCACTTGTCGACTTCCTAAGTTCAAACTCTCCGTTAAAGTATCCAACATGTAGAGCTTTTCAGAAACACTTGGCCACATCATCTTAGCAATCTACTCGGCCATACTAATCGCCTATATCATTTTTGACTTAGCAGCGATGGTTATTGTTTGCATCTATCAGAAGCAGCTGATCAACCGTCGAGGATATCGCGGGTCGTGCGGACGGTGTTTTGTGATAGCTAACATAGTCTTCTACTCTGTGTTCATATCTCGACTGATAATGGGGATATATTAGTACGAGATATATTTGGGTATCATAAATGTTTGTGAAGGAGATTGAGTACATTATGGTTCCCTGCATTCTGAATGTACTACACATAAGATATCAACACATATCATACGCAACGCGGTAAGCAACACAGAAGAAAAGCTTTCAAATTGTAGAAGAACCGGTTATTTACTTCGTATTAGTCACAAAATTGCTCCTTCCTACTTCTTAATTTTGGTTTGACCATGAAGGAGGTTGAGACGCATAGGAAAACAGGTTACTCACCGCATGTCAGTGTTGGCGCCGATTGAAAAGACATAACATAGTTACTGTTCTCCTTTTACTTCTATTTACAATGGGTGGTGATGATCCAATCTATGCCCACGGAACGTCCGAACAAGAAGAAGACGATGATGATGAGCCACGTTACGGAAAAGTGAAGCTTGCTGTAAGTGATTTTATCTGTGGATAGATTTTATCTACATAGCGTTAAATCTGGTCATCTCATTCAGAAGCCAATACAACACTCGTGCTGTTTGCATAACAGGCAAAATTGTGGCAGCGCTCCATAGTTCTAAGCAGCTGAAAAATTTACCGTTGCAGGGTGTAGTGATCACAACCGCCGTCGTCCAAATTGTCATTGGAGCTCTGTTCGGCGTCGTAACATTGGCCCGTATATTTCCCGATGATCTTTACACAAGATTCCTCGTTTATGCTGGAATCCAAATTGTTACAGCCATCTCGCTTATCGCCGGTGTTTATCAAAAATGGTCTGATTGTGTGTGGTTCCACTTGAGCTACTCGGTAACGCTTGTTCACAATGTGTCGTTATAGTTGTACTGCGTTCTTATAGCTTGCAAGTCTCATTATTTCAATCATTGGCTTGATCCATACCATAAAAACTCAATTCAACATCAACGAATTTTTAACTGGATACCACTGGACGAATCAAAGTGAGTCTAATTGCCTGAAGCCGATATTGGAATTCACTTAATTTGTCTTAAACGATTAATTTGAGTGACCATAGTTAATCTTCACCTATTTAATAGTAAGGACTGTCTCTTCATCTTTTCAGAAACACTTGGACACATTGTTTTGGCAATCTACTCGATCGCATTGATTGGCTACTTCATTTTTACCCTAACTGCAATGGTCGTTGTCTGCATGTATCAAAGGAAGATGCTCAATGATCCAGTATATCGCTCATCCTGTGCACGATGCATTTTTCTGCTCAACATAACTATCTTTGCAGTGTTTTTCCTGCGAAGATTCACGAAATTCTATTAGGTTCTGCATATGCTTCGCGTGTACACTAATTACCGTATAGTATATTAGCTGTACCTTATCTAAAATAATTGTATGCTAATGTGTCGAAGGTTGTTTAATAGTTTTATTTATATCTATTAAACCATACACGTGTTCTTCTATATATGCGTCAAGGCGCGATTTTATTTTACAAGAACTGGTTTCTACGTTAACGCAAGAAACATAAGCAATGTAAAGCAAGCGTTTCCAGAAGAAGCAATATGGATCACCACATAAAGATTTATCTCTATTAAGACAACAAATTTGCGTACAAAAATCAACCCTTTTGAGCAGCATCCCAGTTTTCGGTTGTTCTTGGAAAGTGCTGCTCTAGATAGCCAGCACCTTTCGGTTCTTCGCTATTTGCCCTGACTCAAATTTATCGGTTCATACAATTATAAGTTAGCATACAATTCACAAGCAGAAAAGTTTTCTGTCTTTCACCACAAATTTTTCATGTCGTCTGCAGCACGTAAGAAATTCACCGCTGTTGTATAAGATGTCAGTGGGCTCCAGGCAGCATCCGACGTCTCCCTGTTTGCTCTTTGCGGGGTGAATGTGTTTTCCACCGCAGCAGTTTTCAATACCATTGTTATTCCTGTACTTGGTCTTAGAAGAACAGCACATTCCCGTTCCTTTCTGGTAGTTCTCGTCAGGCTTGCAGCAGATCACTTTGTCCCCGACCACCTCCTTAAACACTGTTCCTGGTGCGCAGCACATGGCCTTTCCGCCTTGTGCCTTTACGAACGTAGTTTTTGGGGGACAGCAGTATTCCCAAGATCCTTCCTTTCGCGCAAAGATCTCCCCTTGCGGACAGCACCCGAACTCTCCACTAGACGATTTGGAAAGCACTGTTCCAGCTCGGCAACACTGTTCGGTTGTCCCATAGTTCGCGTAGTGCGTTCCAGAAGGACAACACATGGTCGTTCCAGTCCGATGATTCTCGCCCGGTGAGCAACAAATGGGTTTTCCATTCACGGCGTCTTTGAAATCCTTCTCCGCTGGGCAGCAGAGAGCCGTGCCGTCCATCTCTTTCGCCAGCTTCTCTCCAATTGGACAACAAAGACGGTCCGGTGTAAGACCTTCCTGTGCGACACTTTCTTGTCCGGGTGGACACTCAATGTCATAGAAATAAGTAGGCTCCCAGGCTAAAATTAGCAAGTAACTTATTGTGAACGTAAGGAGAATGCACTTACTAACACAGTTGGCAGTATCGTATGTTACAAATCGACAGTAATCAACCTGAAAATCAAAGAAACAGAAATAATTTGTAGTGTTTTTATTCTTACGATCTTCTTCAGAAGAGTGCAATCGCATACACCTGGATCGCACGGTCCCAGCAAGAGGTTTGTCACTGAAAGTATTTCATTTAACCGTTAACCACTATATGTATGTGAATACCATTAACAGCGGCACAGTCGAAGTTGTCGAAGTTAGTGGTGATGATGTAATCTCCCACCTCTAATTCCTCGAAATAAGCAAATCGGCTGAAGGTCGTTAAAAGGGAACAGGTCATTCCATCCTCATTGCTCTTTATACGGTATCCGACCTTCTTTTCGTTAAAGGCCAGCAGAGAGCAGTCGTGCACAGTTTGAACGGGTATTTCGCTTTCAAATTCGCCGTCATATTTGGCATTGAGCAACGAATACCGAATGCGACGACCGTCCACCTAAATGACGGTTATGCTGGTTCATCTACCATGATGCAGTGGTATATTTACCGAATGATAGGGCAGGAGTAAAAGAAAAAGTAAAGAGTATAAGCAGCCGTTCACGAGCATCGCTGGGACAGTGTTGTTTGAGCAAATTGAACTCCGCGATTTGGCTGACAAGATTAAATTAACGCTGCTCGGCAACAGATGCGATAACTGAAGGGCCTGGCTGGATTTGTCTTTCTCAAACGACTTTGCACTATAGTATACTTTTTCGAAAATCTTAAAATACACATAAGCTTACTAGCCTTTGTTGCCCTTTATGAGATTTGTACAAGTAGTCATCTTGTTTATGGCACAAATTGTCCATTACAAAAGATGAGAAGGAAATTCCTCTTATATCCATCATAATCGCACCCTTCCTTGCAGTGTAAAAATCTTTTCCTAGGGGGGGAAATGAAAGTATCCTCGGTTCACCTTCGCAAAAACGCTAATTAAAGCAAGTTCCAGGATTCTAGACGTTCCAGTACCATCTGCTTTCCTTTAAGATGGAGTCGCTCTTCCTCTGCTCCCTCCGACAGCGCATCTAACAAAGGCGCATCATACAATGCGCAGTCGTTCTTCACTCGCTCGTTCACACACCTTCATTCTTGTTACAACGTTCAATCGCTCTTGTGGTTGCTCGGCGCTCAGCACCATGGAACGGAAACTTCGTCGTCTCCTTGATATCATATCTCCCTTTGACTGTCCATGTGCTTACCATGGCATTAAAATGCACCTGGAAAAGAGGGGGTGGCCCATGGACTTCTGGCATGCAAACATCCGTGGAACCGACGTCTTTCTAAGTATCTGTATTCGAAAAGGCCAAACGTAATCGGATTCAATCCGATCGATTTTGTGTAAAGTGTGATGATTTAGACCGGTGATCATCTTGGAATCAAAAAGGTTTATAAAGGAAGCTAATCACGATGAATTTTATCCCCTTTTCGAACAGTGCAAGGCTGCATTCCCATCGGTGTACGACGAGTCTTTTTTTCTTTCTGCATATGGTGCTCCTCGACATGCTGTAAGAATTGAGACAAACTAAACCACCGAGACCCATTACTGTTTGTTTTTTTCAGTTCAACTCCTACATAGTATCACAAAGCACAAAGTTCTCAAAGAATGAGAATTTCGTGCATCAGTTCTACATGACTCGTAAACAACAGGAGAAAGTGATGGAGCTGAACAGCCTCTCCGAAGGACTTCCCGAAGGATATCACTTCGATCAGGTGAACCTGGAAAAGGACGCTGAAGTCATCACAAACACATGGCCGCACTCAGGTCCTGCTGAGCTCCTTCAGACCAAGTATTTTACTTCCTAGGGGATGGGTCTCGTACATACTTTCCAGATTGAAGCTGCAGCACGGTCCATACGCTCTGGTACGCTTCGGAGATGAAGCGGTTGCCTTCGAGATAAGCAGTCCGTTTGGATCTCAGAACCACCTCTTTGTGTTCGAAGCTCACAGGCGAAAGGGACTCGGGAGAGCAGTTGAGAGGAAGCTGAGCAGAGGATGCATACAGTGCGTTTCATTAGGACTGTTTTAGGACAGAATAATCACCGCATTCAGGGCCGGAAACATCCCTTTCAAATACGTTGAAATCAGCAAGGAGGCCGTCCTGGAATGGTCAAACAAGGACCCATTGTGGACTCGTAAGGAAGACGAAGATGGGTTCCCCATAGTGACTGTATTCACCGCCTATAACGTGATTGACGAATAACTTAAATGGTAATAATACAGTAGATTGCTTTCGTTGTGTCAGATTGTACTCACACTCGCGTACACATTTCATCCAGAGCTGGTGAATTGGGCTCGAAGCAACTCGAAGAAGAACACCACTGCTCCATGCTCATTGACTTCCTTCGATAGGTGCGGATGGTATTTCCTAGTCGTCCCGAGCCGATTTCACGTATTTTACTTGTGAAGTTGAGACTCCTGTGTTTTACTCTCTTGTTTGCTGCCAGCGGACCTTTCTTTATTTGCCTTCTTCTTTGATGCATATTCTAACTCTGCAGAACGGAATTTATCCCCCGAAGACGACCTTCTTATATCTTCCCGTTGCTCTGATTTTTTTCGTATACTCTACCGTAATCCCCCACAGACGACTTCTTACTGATCTGTTGAATTTCAGAATGATCCGGAGACAGGCGCCTCATCTGCTCCGGTCGTACTATAGGAGCTCCCAACCTGCTCATTCTCAATGTGAGGATTCCGTTGAAGCGATACTAGCCAGTCAGAAGAAGAAGATACAGAAGCTGAGCGGCCAGCTCACGAATCAGTACGCCATCCACACGAGGGAGACGGCTCAGGTATGTTCCCACCTCTACTGACCAATTCATGGAATTCAATTGGCGTAATTTCAGTGGCGAAAGGAGATAGAGCCTTCGATCAAGGATGTGTTCCAAGTCTACCGTAAGCACAAGTTCCATCCCCTCATTGTCGGCTCTGCGATGACAAGCTTGGTAGATCCTTCGAAGGGATCCGATGTGGACGTGGTTCTCTACACTTCAATGGAAGAAGACGTCTTGAACCGTTCGAGATTGAGCATCCAGTCGAACCCTGCCCATTCCACGTATTCCACGTTTCTGACCGCATAGTTATTGCTGATCCTCTTAGAGCGGTGTTGAATGGAGCGCTAAGGATATTGCACCAATCGGGTATCAAATTTCGGCTCAAAAGTATGTATTCAAAGATTAGGTACCCTATCATGAAGCTGCTGATCTCGAACAAGAAGAAGCCTTTCACCATGGAGATCTCAATTGATTCGATGGTTCACGCGAGGAACTCATTGTTTGTGCGTCACTGCGTACAGGTGAGATACGTTGTTCAAATTGTGATGTCACAGAGCCTTCTCCGATTGGTCTTCTTCTCCGATGGAACTTTTCTGAGTAATAATTTGACTACCTTTTAAGCACTCTTGAGAGCTTGGCGATCTGTGAAAACAAAAGAGCGTGTGGAATCTGTAGCGATTTTGATGGAAACTTATTTGCACTAAATTTAAGTCGTGTTTTCTTTCTGTTGGTCCAAAAGGTGCTCTGGGGTCCAACGTGTAGGACGTGTAAAAGGGTTTTACCATCTTAATGTTCACCTTAATTCATTCTGTGAAAGCAATTTTGGGGCTTCTATGCTGTGAAGATGCAATGTTCTACTCAAGTCTTCAAATTGTGCTTGCTTTCAGATGGACAAACGGGTAACAATGCTATACCAATGGGTGCAACAGTGGCTGAGGAGGTGCGAATTGTATGGGTCTGATCGTGGCAAGTTCTCTTCATACCACACCATCCTCCTCGTCATCCACTTTCTCCAAGTAAGACAGTATACGCTCGTTCTATCATTCATCAGTATTTTTAGTACACTGCACATTCCGACATGAAGCCGATTCTTCCCGTCATGTTGGAGCGATATCCTCAACATTTGAGTGTCGATGTTCCCTTTTCCGAAATATACGACATCGCCAGCAAATCAACGATGCCCGTGGACAACGAGCCTGGGAAGAGCGACAACAAAATGGAGATAGGAGAGTTGGTCGTCCGTTTCGTCGACTTCTACAGTCGAGTCAACTTACACGATTTTGCGCTGGACATTCCCTCGGGGAAGAACATCGAAAGGTAGTGCTTGGAGAACAGCTGGCATGGTCATTGTGGATATATTTAAGGGTGGACGAAGATTACGACCGTATCTATCTGATGGATCCATATTCAGCTGGGACGACCGTGTGCCGAGTGGCTGATGCTTCTGGTCAGCTCTCCACTAACTTCGAATTGACAAGGCACGCCTTCTCCCTTGGTCGGGGCCTATCCCTGCCTTTTTCATTCGCCGGATCTCGTTAATGTGTCCATAAATAAAAGAGCATCCTGCAGTAGAAGCAATATATGCGTATGGAGAAGCCGATCGTTGGAGTCGCCTGTTTTTCCTACATCGTCTTCGCTATCTGTGCTAGTAAGTCGAGCGGTCACCTTCGCCCGTCACCACACGTTAGTTGAATTCATGATACAAATGACTGACTTTCCCTTCAGGGGTGTTTGTTTAAGATGGAGCACTATAACACTGACCATTTAACAGTTATCAAGCCAGTTCGAAACAGTTATACATGTTACAGTTACGGATGAACATTGTGCTTCCGAGACGACATTCAAGTTTAAATTCAGCAGATTACAATTAGGCAGAATCCGCTTCGGCATTGAGGACTCGCAAGAATTCCACAGTTACGCGCTCGGACATTGTTTCAGCTTTAAACACCATCACAAGGTCGCTCTCGAAAGCGTGTATCTCACGATGCCACCAGGAGGAATTGGTGTCATATTTCTCCTTGGGAAATAAGGTCTTGATCAATCTCTTCAGCTTGAAAGGTTCGTAGGGAACGACTAATTTCTGTGTAGGAATGATAAGGAGACGTCTCTTCCTCCAGCTTTCAACAGCTTCGGCGACCACGTCCAGATCAACGGGGATATCCACCTTCAGTAGCTCAAATGATGCCTTGCTCACGAACTGCTTCAGGGCTTCGTCGAGGTTAAGATGCTCCTTTTCGATTCTTTTGCTGTAGAATACAAACTTCCTCAAGTACTTGGATCGCAGTCTTTCGTCCATTTGTTCTTCAAAAGAACGAACATATGTCGAGTAGTCCTCGTTCCTAGCAAAGACCGAAATCTCGTAGAAGGATTTCGGAAATAGCCTCAACATGGATGCCAGATCCTCGTAAGTTCCAGTGACATCTAACCGATCTGTCATCTTTGGGAGCAAGGCAGATATATGCCGGTCATGCAAAGGGTCCGCCCTGCAGTTCACTCTTCTTATAGCGTCGTTGGGTTGAATCTGCCTGAAACCAATTTCCTTGGTCCGGTTAAATGCCCAAAGTCGCTGAAATCTCGGGCCTTCTCGACTGAAGCTGTAGTCCACGGGCGAGTAGGTTTGTACCGGATCTGCCCAATTTCCTTTGATGCGTCTCAATTCCTGGAACATCCCGCTTTTCCACGACTCCGGATTCAGTTCTGTGTCGATGACATCTGCAATGATGTCCGGGGAAAGGTAAGCGAAGTCGTTTGGGAGGTCGATTAGCGGCTTCTTACTCACTGTGGACTTCGCGGCTCCTTTGCGTTTCATTGCAGGATATTATCTGAATTAAAATATGGTCACTTTGGAATATGCAGCGCAACAAAAATGACGCACGCACACACACCTACTTGGACTGCTTATGCGATCTTTTGGGTACTTGCAGGGGTCACATCAGAGTTTTGGCGCGCATTGCTCAACTCAACGATATCACCACCATTCCCAAAATATCTTAATCTTACGTATCCACGTTCCATAGGAGCTTGTTGATATTGGATATTTGCTGAAGTTTCATCTCGAAGAAGGTCAACACTCTAAAGCGCACAGTTAGGCAACCTTTCATGCAGAAAACATTGCAGGTCAAAACACCGTCGTTCTCGATCTGATGTGTCCCACTGTAGCTCAAAATGGAGTCTCCGTTATATGTGTAGATCATTTATTAATTATCAAGACAATTCCATTACGTTTAACGTATAATCTTATGATTGCTTCTTGAAACACAGTTTTATGTGATTGGTTACGCAGCAAGTCAAGACGCGATCGCTCTCGAACGGGTGTGTCTCACTGTAGCTCCAATTGGACTTGCTGTTGTACTTCCACGTGGGGAAAAGAGATTGTAAGAATTCTCTCATTTCGATCTCTGAAGTTTTCGAGGGAACCACCAGATTCTGCGTGTTAACAGGAAAAGTACACCTCTTCCTCCAACTTTCAACCGCATGAGTGACCACATCCAGGCTGACGGGAAAACAGATATCTAGCCCTTCAAAAGACGTACGTACTGCGCACGAACTGCTTTAGGGCACCGTCGACATTGATGTAGTCCTCGCGGATATTGTTGTAATTGCATCTGAACTTCCTCAAATGCTTGGATCGCAGTCTTTCGTCCACTTGCGCTTCCAAAGACCAAGCTTCTTCGTCGTTTGAAGTACCAAGACCTTTGCTTTTCTCATATTTTTCTATCGGATCATCATCCATTATTTCGATACGAATGTCACTGAAGGTGTCTGGTAATATTTTCAACGCGGACGCAATTTGAGAGTCAGTTGCACATATTTCTAACCGATCCATCATCCGTGGGAGCAGGGCGGATATGTTTGGGCATCTCCAAACGCCGCTGAAGAACAGCTTAACAAACCTTATAACGTCTGTGGGTTGAAGCTCGTTAAACGCAATATTCTTGCTTTTGTGAAGTCCCCAGAATCGTTCAAATCTCTCCTTACCAAAACTAAATTCGCACGCCACAAATGAATAGCTTTGTGCCTTCGTCCTCCAACCTCCTTTGACGTACCGCAGATAATCGAATGATCCGTCTTGAAACGTCTGCAGATTCATATTTTCATCCATAACGTCCGCAATGATGTCCTCGGAAAGGTAAGCGAAATCATTTGGTAACTCCAATCGAGGTGTTTTTGTAGTCTTCGCGACTTCTTTTTTCTCGTTCCCCTTGCGTTTCATTGCAGAATCCAAAAGAAGTATAATCACTTAACCATATGCAGCGCGGCAAAACGAAAGGCAACGAAATAAGGAAGCAAACTCTTCACTAACCTAACTGTTAAACTGTACGATTTCTCACCAATTTGGTGTTACATTCTAACACCACACATATGCCATATGCCACGCCCAAATTTGGACTGCATTTTCTCTTGCTTTCTTGATAAAAGTACGAAAGTGACACTTCGGTTGTGGAGATATTTCGAAATCGTTTTCACGAAACACTTTTCCTTCCAGATGACCCTAGGTTTGCTTGCCTTTGCTTTCTAAAGAAGATTGAAATGTTTATTTAATCACTCAATGCGACCATATGACATATTCACGTGCATAAAGAACTTGTGAGAATAAAACGTTATGCTTTTTGAGCATTGGCTTCGGGTTCGGTGGGGGAAACATTGCTGCCTTCCATGACTTTGTAGGCCTTCTTGGCTATGTCCAGGTACCAAAGAGGGAAGAGAGCGCTGATAGCGATTGTTGCGGTTATGATGCCCAAAGCAATGTGAGCAGATGTGGCTGAAAGCAATCCCTCTATAAGGTTAAGGTTATGTGATCTACCATAATCTTCAGGCTTGTCCTCAGAGCCTCCCTTAGCCATGTCAGCAGCGTTGACCACCCATGTCGGGAAAAACTGGAGGATGAGAGTACCCAGAAGAAGGAGAGCGAGGAACCCAAGGGTTATGTACTGAAATGAGTATGCCATTAGATTTGAGGGGACAAGTGAGGCTCCCTTACCTGGCACGCAATGAACGGCAGAAGCATCTTGTGTTGCTCCTTCTTTACAGCGTAGACCGTAACTCCTCCAACCGCCAACGTAGCGACATTCACAAGGATGGATATTATGGTAGCCAATACGCCAAAAGATCCATCCAGTACGTTGTTCAGAATTCCGCTGAATCCACTAACGAGCATTATGGACCCGATGAGCAGCATACCCGTCTACAATAGAGACGGTCTCAGGAAATAACAAAGACAATTCACCTTGACGTGCATCAGTCCGCACAAACATTGCTCCGAGTTCGACATGGCCACAAGACGACGCTCAGGGATAGAAGCGAAATGCATCTTCTCGACGGTCGGAGGGCATCTTAACGGTTCCTCAAGGTCGTCGTCGGAGGTGGTCTTTGACGGCGCGCGTAGATCGTGGAAAAGTTGCGTTGGGCAGTGCGAAACCGGTATGCGTAAATTTCGTTAATGAGTTCGCGACGACATGCGCCAGACGGAAGATGTCAGAGGACAGGTCGGCGACCACGAATTTTCTTTGACTTTCGTAATGCGACGTAAAAGTGACGTGCGCCCTGGAAAGGAGAAGTCGTCAAGTGCTAAGGTCATATCGATGTCTCAAAGTTCACAACATTTTCAGTGCAAATTCACGTTGAAAGACTGGATATTTTGTGGCCACAATGACAAGGCGATCCTGCGAGGGATGGATCTTTTGGTAGGCCCTTCCGGAGATTAGTATTTGGTTAGATCTTAAAGACCTTGCTAAAGACAACGTATAATTCACAAATCAAAATTACCTGTCACAAACCCAGAATAAATGGTAAAGGGAGGCACTAGAACCTGTTAAACATTAGATATTATGTAGAGATAAAAATTCCAAACCGCAATGACGATTGTTTTGTATTTAAAATTTTCAATAAATTATAAAAATCTACAGTATACTTCCTTCAGACTAGCTCATCCCGAAAATATTTCGGAAATATGCATCCCTTATCCCCTAACTTGATACTGTGAGCTATATAGAAAATCATCATTGTCCGCAGTCTCAAAGAAAAATGGTATCAGTCACGTACACCGACTCTATCTAAACAAAACAAATAGCACAAAATCGGATTATTTCCCTTTTTGGGGAATCTTCAATATGAACACCAACTTATTGTTTACATTTCGTCCAGCTTTCCTTAACTCGTCCATATATTTTATTTGATCACTGCCACATCATTCAGATCTGACCAACCCACCAGTAACCTTTCCTGTTCCACTTCACTTTTGTTTGAAGGTTCCATAGCGAACGGACGTTCCAAAATGATCTGCTTAAAGTACAGCGACCGATGCTGCTGTGGCCTTCTCCATGTTAAGGTATAGCCACACTCCTTCAGCGTCTCACAGCGATTTTAGACAGGAACTCTGGTGTTCACGTCCCTGAGCTGTTTCTTCGCAACTGCAATCTTCATCCTGACTGTCGTTTTCACCATCCTTGGCAAGATCCACGTCCAGTGGTTCAATTTCTTTTCGGAGTCCAGCACCATCTGGACAATTTTCACCTGTGTCATCTCTGCAGTAGGGATTTATGGCACTGCCAAAGAGAAGGTTCACTTGCTCGTACCCTACATCGTTAAACAGGTGCGTGTGTTCGTAGGCGATTCTGATGGCAATCATTACAGTGGCTGCAAGTTGGATTCTGTATTGTTGAACTCATCATATCCATCTTGTACTTGGCCATCCCGCCACTTCGCTCGGGAGGAAGTCAGAATCTCACCACTAACCAGAAAGACGGTTGAACCCCTCTTAAATATAAAAACAAAGCGTACTTTTAGACGAGTTCCACTCGAGGCTCTACACCATTTTTTGGGCTCCAGTGACTATGGTCATTGCTCTTTGGGTCCTCATGACAGTGCACAATTTCTACAATCACTTGAAGTCCGAGGAACGTACAGTTTTGATTAGTCGCCCTTGAATGCAAGTGGTATTACTGTCATTGTTCAACAACATGAATGCTACGTACCGTAAAGTAAATTTTATATTGCAAGTAAATACGCTTATACCCACAGTAAATCATACTTTTAACACAGATTCCATGGTTTAACCAGACGACGCTTGGGAACACTGAAGGAGAATTGCAATAAGTCAAGAGTACGAAATGCTTTGAATACGGAACAAGTCCATCTTTTCTGAATTTCAAAGTGGCCGTAACAGCCTTTCAATTTATATGACCTCATCACATACAAATTTGTATACAAATCCTCAGATAAACCACGCCCATTGTCCCAAGTCTTCAAAATGTAAAGTAGCGCTCCAGGGCTCTAGCTCTGTGTCTTTTCTTTTGCCGCTGAATATGACATTTCCGCAAATACGCCTTCTTTGTTCTCACTCAAAGCAAAGCTATGGAAACTGTGGAGCGATTCAAAAGTACGCAACGCTGACTAACACTTCACTGGCGGGGAAGATTCAGGCGTAGAGCGGCATCGTCTCACTGTAGGGAATCAAGTTTAGAATGAGGATGCGTAGCGCAACTTACAGCACCTGCTGCTGTGGATGTTTTCGTATAACGGTAGGATTCCGCGTTTTTACTAATCGAACTACGATTATAGACGGGCGCGGTTATCATAGGAGTGCTGGACGTCTTATTCGCCGTTCTGTATGGAGGGTTCGCCTTACACGATTCTATCACCATAAGTCCATCCAGCGTTCCACTCGTCATCCTCGCGATCGTGGAAGTAGCAATAGGATGTATGATCTTCGTTGGAGTCAGCCGTAAAAGAGCGAATTTCTTGACACCTTCAATCATTCTCAAGGTAGTCCGATTACAATGTTTTTAACTGAACTTCAGTTTAGGGCTTCATAGTAGCTCTGCTTGCTGCTTGGACAGTTCTATTCATGCTAGGTTCTTTTATTCCGGCCATTAAGGAGTTATTTGATGTCCACGAGAAAGCGCTTCCCTACTTCGGAAAACTGATAAAAGACAGTGGTCGTACGCTACTTAGTCTAGTTGTTGTTTCTGTGAGTATTCTAGTATTGTGCTTCATGGCTTGTATCCTGAGTATTCTCCTCAAATGTCGCACTTACCTGAGGGAGGTGGAAGAACCAGTTCAGCGCAAGAACAGTGACATTACTCGCTTATGAACACCTTGTAATAAAGTCCGAGTATCTTTATCTGTCGTGTTCAGTCCCGATGGTTCCGTTGGATCATTAACCTTAACCTGTGCGCTACTTCAACACTGATTAATTATCACACCTTTTTGAACAAATGAGCCACAAAAACACTTTGTAAGTGCACATGTGTTTCTGCGTTACTGCTGGGCATATCGGCTCGGTAGCATGACAGTTGTGACAGTCTTCCACCTAGCTGCGACCACAATAAAACTGTTTGTGCGCTGATTCATCTCTGATGTCACCAACAGTTGATCAGAAAGGCATCTCCCTCAACGAGCAGACTCTCCAGAGTATTAATTTCATCTCCATTTAGCTCGCGCAACATGTGTTCGCAGCGCGCATATCTAATCAGAACAAACTTCCAGCCACTGACTTGTTGTGACTCAAATGACGTTCATTGAGTTAGATGTAGCAATCTCAAACTAACAACTGGAAAAGTGCATTAAGAGGGCAGGTGTTAACGCTGAACAGATCTCGCCGGCTCGGTAACATTCCAGTCGCGCCCGTCTATGCACTAGTCACCGTCCATAGCGCATAGCTGCGAATAAAATAAGCTGTTTTGCGCCCCTTCATCGAGTCCACCGCCGAGGATTTCCCCGTAACGCACCTTTCTTCCTTATGCGCACAAACTCTTCGGTACATTCTATTCGTCCTCGTTATCGTATTGGCGACCATAGTGGCCCTTCACCTTTTCTTTTTATATAAACATGTCCAGCGTCCATCACAATCTTTCTTGCGCAAACCTATCCTGTTGTGGTACACCCCCACCGGATCGTCTATTTACTTATTCTAGGCCCTTCCGCCCGATCGGTATCTTACCGAAGCTCTAGTGAAAAGCGTTTCGTTGATGTTATTAAGCCTACTTTATTCCAAAGAGCTAAATTTGTCAAATATTATGTAGTGATTTCGTTTTCACAACGGTGGGGAATTCCCATTGGCTCGGGAACATTCCAGTAGCGCGCACCGCGCATAGCTGCGAATAAAACAAAACTGTTTGTGCTGCGCCGTTACATCTACGACGACGACTCACCAAAATATCTCCCTCAATTCATCTCATCCTTAAGTGAGCAGGCCCTCTGGCACATTCCACTTGCCCTCATTCCTTTCGTGCCATATGATCGCGACGCGCATATCAAATCAGATCCAATCGGCGCCCACGGTGCCCTTTTGACTCTTTGTTTTGGCTCGAAGAGATGCACGACGCTCAGGCTAAAGGCGACGGCGACGGCCCTCGACCGCCTTCCACTGCGTGCAAAAGCGGTGGAAGTGCAAGAGTCTGTCGTTTCGTCGCTTCCGAATCATCTCCGCCAAGTGACGCGACTCTCAGGAAACCCTACGTCGGAAACCGTTTCCACCAGGCGCTTATTGACACCCATCACCCTCCTCCTACGCGGTGCCTCGCTGTGCCAGTCTTCTGGAACCGAAGAGGCGATAAACGGTGCGCTGCCCAAGACCAAAATTGTAAGCAAGCGGATGCGCTGATCGATTATTTCACAACTCATTCAGGTACATCTGCCCTCCTTCCGACCACAAGTTGACGGCGCCATCCGTCGCCGTTGTTGGCGACAGCTTATCGCCTGTTCCATCTTTGGAATGCGCTGCGGACCGTCGGACGTCTGCTGTTGCGGACATATCCGCATAAAGGTAGCTTTTCGATATGAAGACCGTGAAGTCGAGAACAACGAGAATTTTAAAAACATTCGAATATGTTCCTCGGAGTAAATAGTCACAAAAATTTGCGCTTTTGAAGAAAGAATGTCACAATCTTTTTACGAAGATTTTTAGATATTGTAAACGTTTTCTAAAAGTGCAAATCTCAGAGGTCAAAAATGTCGACAGTAACCGCCGGGCACGCTCAAAGAAGTATCCGGTCCGGTTAATGGAAGTAGTACTGCTTAAGTTCAAAGATAACGAATTTATCTTTTCTTCTCCAAGATTTAGAATTTTTGATGACCTTAAATTGGCCTCAGGTCCATCTAATAGTAAGCGCATCTATAAGTGGAACCGACCTTCTTGAACCGCCTTGCTTGAACTCTCAGTCATGATATAAACTTCTTTTCTATGGTGATTTAGTTCATGCGTGTGTGAATTTCAGAATGGCGCCATCGCAATAGGAATTCTCCAGATAGTCGCCGGGGTCCTGTTCGGATTTGTGTTCTTCAAGCAAGGCTTGCAGCAGGCAAACAACATTTCGGTGTACTTCTACGCTGTTTCCGCCTATTGGATGTTCGAAGCTTTTACGGGTTTCCTTGTTATTATGGGAGTCCTATGCCAGAAGCCCAATTTCTTAATCCCAGGAATCGCCCTTAAGGTGATCAAACTTTCGTCGTTTCAATATTTTCTAAACTTTCAGCTTCTCGAAGTTCTCGTCCCTATCGTGGTTTTCCTGACCTCCATTGTGGTTATGTGTCTCTCGGCGCGGATCTCCCATTACGCGGCGGAAAACCTGACAGTTAACGACACGGAAATGTTTGTGAAGAACGTCACCTACCTAATGCTGATTGTCGGCTTCCTGCTCATGTCTTTGAGTCTCTTAGCCTTTGTCTTTCTGGTTTCCTGCCTAACCGTATTGTGGAAGTGTAGAAACCACATTGACAATGTGGTGCATATAGTGATTAACAATGAAATTCCTTTGAAGAATGTGGAGAATTGTTAATTATTCTGTTTTATCTAGAAAATCCAAAACAAAATAAATATTATTGTGAGTGTGACGCGTGTATGCGGATATTTCGGATCCAAGGAAAGGATAACAGGCTTATTAGTTTTTCAGGCCAGTTCTGCCAGTACTCTGCCCAGAGATAGTCAACGACAAGAAGAAGGTCGGTGTTTCCATCTCCTAGCCAGCTTTGATCGATAAATGAAAGGAATTTTCGGCTCCAAGAAAGGGATGACAGTATCGTGCATCACTTATCAGTTTTGGTCAAAGATTGGGTTGTCGGTTGTTGTTTTTTTCGGTTGTTGCCTGCCATATCCTCGTATACAGTTCACCTGTTCTCCTTTGAAGAAGTTGTGCAGCCCGTTTGTCGAGGGAGAATCACCAGGAAGGGAGACTGTGTGCTCTCCCCGTGCAATGGCCTCTGGAACCTATCGCGCGTTTGCCGTTCTCATCCCTAATCAATTCTCATCACAACCATATGTACGTTGTTTACCGTAGCTTTAATTTTTTGAGAAATGCGTGCAACAGCACACTTCCATTTTCTAAATATCGCCCTCGACGTACTGTTTTTCGTTTCAGGAGTGTTTTCACCCACACAGAATGTATACCCAGGGGTGATAACATGGAGTTGACTAACATCAGCAAACAATCAGGACAGAACATGATTCACTCTAACAAAGAATATAAGGACCGACAACTCGTGGTTGTGGTCGTGCTGACAGAATGTCTCACTCCTCTTCTGACACGTGCTGCTGTGGGGCAATTCCCATTGAGGTAAGGAGGAGGACCGCCAGTATCTATTCTAACTGGACATTGTAGTCAGGAGCGACTATAATTGGATGGATCCAGATTGTTTTCGGAGGATTGAGTGTTGTACTTAGTCTTCTTTCCATCACCAGTACGGTCACCATCAATTCTAACGTTGTCACAGCATGGCCCTTGTCACTGGTTCAGGCGATTTACGCACTGATCGTCATGTTAGCTGGATATGCCGTCATCCGTGGAGTTAGGGAGAGGAAGCCGGCGCTTCTAATTCCCTCGATTTGCTTGAAGGTATTTTCTGTCACTATTCTGCAAACGCATATTCATTTTTCATTTACTTATTATCTTATTCATTTAATTTAGATTATCACCATTATATTGATTTCTGCCGGAACCGCCGCCTCAACCGTAGCCACAATAATACTTGGCGCCTCCTGGGGACTATCAGGTCTAGCGATACCAGTTGTTTGTGTTATAATTGTTTCTCTCGGCCTCATTTCTGTGCTTATACCTGCATGGTTCCTCACCGTTTTAGTGAACTGTCGAAAGCACCTGGAGGCTCTTCTGGAAAATGATCAAACTGGTAACCAAGTTTGAAAATTAAGGATGGATGTATTGTTTTAATATTGAAAATAAAGTTTATACACGTAATATTTAGACACAACGAAGCAGCTGTTATAGATATTTTACCTCAATGCTATTTGAAGAAATGCTAAATTTACTTAATTTGTTAATTGATTAAATGGGAACCTGAAGACTTTCCATGAAACGGACCACAGCGAAATGTGGAGTTCAGAGAACACGTACTCTGTTCGTTTACGTTCACTCTTTGAAGCAGACCTTTGCCCCGCCGTTACGGCAATTAAAACGATAATTAAACATTGTTTACGAAAGTGCACCCTACACTTTTAGTGTGCCGCAAAGGAGAATATCCTTCAACGTTAGTGAGCCACAATCTTGATAATGTAAGGAACAAAATGTGCTATTTCCGACTTTATATATGTACTTCTTCTCGTTCTCCAAATTCATTGAACTATGGACTTACAACAAGGTTCGATCATTTGATTTCTGTTTCGATCAAGGTTCAATTTATGATCTCATTTGATTACCATATCTTGAAAGTTACTTGCTATTTCGATCCCCTATTCTGACAAGGCGGCGTATTTCCAATCCATTGCGTTAGATTATTATTTTCTACCTGAGAAATCATTTCCTGTTGGTTGCAAAGTGGCCGCTAAGGAAAAACATGTCCGTATATTTCCCGAATTCTCCAAAATGTGACATAACAAGTAGCAAATGTACCACCTGATCTACGATCCTATTCGTTTGGGCCTATTCTTACATATTAAGAACTCGTCAACCGTCGAGTAGTGGAGTTATCAATCTAATGAAGTAAAAGTCATAAACAAACAAGCGTATCCTTTACTATCCGCATTCCAACGGTACGCCTCCCTCTTAAGTTTCGTGAACTCAACACTTTCCCCGTGACGGTCCCAAAAACGAGTTTGCCGTTCTTAGGGCAGTGTTTTCCCTTTCACCTTCCCCGACAGACGATACCCGTTCGCGTTATTACTTTTCCATTTAGATCATGTCCTCCGACATCACTAATTCGTCAAATGCGGCTGATCCTCCATGTGCCCCAAATCCGCCAAATCACAAAGTCCATTGTGGATGCGGAATGATGCATGTCAGGGTCAGATTCCGATCTTCCTCTCCCGACTAAAGAACCAAATGCACATGTTTAGAAAGCGTCCGTTATCATCGGTATCTTCACGATCATCGGCGGTTCGTTTAACATGATCAGCAGCTTCAACACAGCGTTTCCGACTTCCATTAGGCTGGGGATGGGCGTCTACAACGCTGTACTGATCATCTTCGGCTGCTTATTGATCGCGGGCGTCAAGAAGCGAAAACACCGCCTGCTGACACCGTTCATCGTGCTGATGGTAAGGAGAGATACATCGACTTGCCCTAAGCTGCAAATAGAGTCCTAAAACTGTGGTAGGCTGGGAAACTTGGGACTGTGATGGGCGAACTGATGATAAGACTCGCTCTGTTTGCTATCAAAGAGCACGGAGAAAGTGGGTGCGCCGTTGCTCTTCGCGGAACAGGTTGGAGGACGATCATGTGCTCACGAGATTTGACATAATCTAAATTTTATGAGAAGAACCTGGATACGTGTCGTGATAGAAGCAGGGAAGACTAAGATATAAAAAGCCCAAAAATATGACCTTAAATTCAAGGCAGTATTGTGAATCTGAGGAAAACTCGCAAACTTTAGCTCAGCTCCTTTCGCCTTTTCCATTTAATAAACATGATTACTGTACATACATATGTTCCTTCCAAAGATCTTCAGGATTACCACATCATAATTGTCCCATTCCAGTATGTTGTGATCGCCACCAGTGTGGTCCTCCTCGTCCTCAGCATAGTCGCTCAGTTCTACATCGAATGGATTGTAAGGAACGTGGACGAACCAGTCGTTCCTCACTACTGGGACCACTCAGGTCAGCAACGCTTAATCTCTCTCCTGTTGATACATCGTTTGCTTCAGAAACGAGAGCCCGCATCGGCCTTGCCTTCATGTCCCTGGGTTTCGTTATCCTTCTACTGATCCCTATCTGGTACCTCGACATAGTAAAGAAGTGTTATCTTCACCTGAAGCATCTTGGCCATCTCGACAAGACAGAGGAAGACAACCACAGCGCAGAAATGCAAAAATATTAGTCCACATTAACGTTCCTAACATTTGTGCTTCCTATTGAGTTAAATTAAGGGAAGAACGTAGCTTATATTCGTTAAGCGGAATAAATCAGATAAAACTTTATGTCTTGGTTGCTTCTATCTAGGAATACAATTTTGATTGGTAACGTAAAGGCTTTACAGAACCCTTTTTGGACTTTTCAAATATTTTGGTCAAATATACGCCATATAGCGGTCGCCAGTTGAGACGGCCTTTGTTTGCTCTCATCACGATAAGGCGTTCCCTGAGTTTGTTGTTTACGTCTTTGTACGTGCATATACATATACAATCGTCGTTTTGGTCGTTGATTAGTCCCGTGGCTGGTATTTCATCTTCATGACGTGTCCTCACCTTGGTGTCTACACTTCCTTTTCCCATTCCATAGGCTCCAAAAGAGTTTTTGGTTGAGAGTCGTCACTAAAGCTTCTTCTAAATGTTTCTTAATGTTGTTTGATTGAATGTTGCTAAATGTAGCTTGATTGTCGACTTGAAAACGTGACTTCAACTACTTCCAAAGTGAGATATCAAATAAATAACGCCTTTAAAAATACCGGTTTTCAAAATAGAATAGGTCGTCGAGCATCTGCACCTAAGCAGTTAACTAATACATTTTTATTAATAACTAATATGTGATCCGATTATAAAATGTTATCAACCCTTCCTAACCGAGGTCCATTGACACTTAAAAGTGCAATTATGGTCCCAAACCGTCGGTAAAGTACACAAATACCGGTCTTAGAGAAGGAAGTATCTGTGCTTATCAAAACACCCTGCGCTCTCTTAAGCGAACTCAACAATTACATCGTGTGCAATGCCGAGAATAGTGCATCATACTTTACGTCACCGTATTTCAGGACATGCCTTGCGATGGCTAAAGATAAAACGAAATGGCTCGCCTGGAAACTTATTCAGTGCAAGGTCAGTTTGTTCTCTTGACTCTTGTAGGTAAAATCTCTATGGAACTGATGTGCTAGAAAAAGAACATAAGATACTCTGGTTCCCGATTACAGATCAGCACTGCAGCATTGACATCGATTTCGGACGTGCTGCTCTCTAGTAGTTTGGACACGTTGCTAGCAGTCTTCATTCTCTTATTAGTCCTTGGCCTTTTTAATGGCGGCAAGCTTGGAAACACTTGTTGGTTAAATCAGGTGAATATCGCTTTGTATGCAAACTTATCATAGCCTTTATACAGCTCTTCATAGTCATTGCACTCTCAGTGGCACTTGTTTGTATGATCACAGGAGGGCCCCTGTTTCGGCCCACCATCTGCTTGGTGAAAATTGACCTTAAAATGGAAAAGGTCTTTCTGATAATCGCTCCATTTGTTAGCAAGTGCTGTCCGAAACCGCTGTGCAAAAAGATCAAGAAACTACACAAACTGACAAAAGGAAAAATGAACTTATCATCTTTTTCAATATTTGATAGCACTGTTCACAACTACGACGTGTGTTCATTTACTTCTACCGCTACAGATCGCCTACATAAGATTCGGTCATTTTTTCTAGCTGTTATCAGTTGTTATTCTCAAAGAAAAGTAGATTGGGGGGTTGCTCGAGATCATATTGTTGAAACTGTCCAGAATGTTCCATTTTATATTGCTAGGCTTTTCCTCTGGGTCAATACTCATGTTCAACAGATTCGTCAACGTCCTTTTGGTCTTAATACTGTTCTTTCCTCTGATATTTGTACCCACAGTTCTTATCACCTAGCACTCTCGACTATTGCTGGCATTGTTCTCTTTAAGAACGGTTGTTGTTGGTTGATCCATGTGGACAATGTGTTTAAGACTTTAATTCTTCAAATGGTAATAAAATCATCTCCGCATAAATTACATGACTTGCAAACAATTGGGAGAAGGATACGTAAAGAATGTCATAGGTCTACAAACCTTTATCAACTAGCCGTTTCTTCCATAATTTCAGCTTAAAATCTAGGACAATTGGTTTTCATTGGCGCGATTGCGCGATATTTTGCTCATAACACACAGGCAACGGTTGGGCCGCTTATCAGTAGCAAATAGGCACTTACCAAGCCAATCTAAGAACGTTCCCCAAAACGCAGAGTATAGTCATTTTCTACTGGGTAATCTAAAGCACAGCCTCAATTTTTTCAACATTTTTTTATGCAATACGTATGTCCTAGCTGGAAACAACCGATGGCAATGCTGTGGAGCATTGCTTGGCGTTCGTCAGTGGTCCTGCAACGAAAGGCAAATGCGGCGAATGTCAAGGCTATATAAATTCAGCACTATTAGTGTGCGAAATTCACGCCCGGCCCACAGCTCTCTTTCTTCCGTGTCCTCGCTAATATTCAATTTAATTCGATAGTCCGACCAGGGAAAACCATTCAGATGGGTCGTAATCGCAACAAGTTCAAGAAGGTCAAGAAGGAGGCCGACGTTCCGGGCGTTAAGGTGCCCGACACGGCTGCGGATGCTAGGCAGAAGAAGGAGCAGATGGAGCAGAAGTTGTGGACGATGTACGAGAACCTGGATTCGTTGGAGTCGGCCGCTAGTAAAGCAAAGGCAGCAGGAGCTTTGCAGGAAAAGACTTTTAACTATAAGGTAAGCACAGCAAACTTAGAGCTCACGTCCAAAGTTCCCCCGCCTATTCACCGTGACCTTGAATCTTTAGAAAGACAAGACGACCAAACCGGGCAAAGTTAAGAGATTGGACCCTAACTTCTCGGCTAAGGACAGCAAGATAACCGAGAATGTTCCACAAAAACTGTCCAAGAGTCAAAAGAAGAAGCAGAAGAAGGCCGCTAAGCGATCAGCTGAAGAAACGACAAAGCAGAATGAAAAACAGGCAAAGGCGCAAAAACTGGCTGCGAAACCTCAAGAGAACGGACAAGCTGCCAAGAAGGATCAACACAAGAAAGTAGTCGCTAATTCGAGTGCACCACCTCAGGAGAACGGCAAAGCTGAAGAAAAAAAATCTAAAAAAGACAAAAAGAAGGAGGCCAAGACTTCTCAATCTCTACCTCCTAAGGTATTTTAAACACATAACCAATTCGCAAAAAGCATTTTAGGAATTGTCGGAGCGCCATAAGCGAGCCCAACACCCATCGCCCGATCCCAAGCGGATTGAGATCACCAAAGGCTCAAGTGTAACCATCGAAGAGATTGACGATTACGAGGAAGCCCCTACTATGCGCTTCGATGGAAAGGTGATGAAGGCAGGAAAGGACTATGCCATTGTGAATGACTACGAGTTCAACAATGGCGACGAGGATGAAGACGAAGACGAGGGCGAAGAAATGGAAGATGGATTTGAAGACGGTGATGAAGACGGCCTTATGTACACTGAAATCGTCGGCGAGGATAGCGACGAAGAGCTCGAATTCGGCGATGAGCTAGGAGGCTATGAGGATGAAGATGAGGAAGGGCTCGATGAGGAAGATGATCTTATGGAATACGATGATGATTGCGAGGCTCTCTACAACAACATCTTGGCTGACGGTTTGTTCTAAAAATGAAACCTTAATAGTAAGAAAGCTGTTTTAGGTAAAGACGTCTCTCTCTTCAGCAATATGATCGACTCGGAAGACGACGAGAGCGAGGACAGCGGTTCTGATCTGGATTCCATCGAGGATGAAGATGCCGAACCAGAACTTGTCGTCAAAACCGCAAAACCAACTCAGAAAGCATCTGTTGACTTCACTACCTACCCATTCTCCAAGTCCGAGCACTCGGTGCAAAACGCTAACGACGCCTTCCAGTGGATCCTCGGACCTTGCGAGCTCCAGTCGTTCTTCAAGTAAGCGGTCTAAAAGTCTCTACAGCATAACAGTGATAACTTCAGGTCCATCTTTGAAAAAAAGACGCTTCATGTGAAGAGAAAGGACAAGAAGTACTACGGCAACCTCTTCTCCACTGCCGCGCTTGTAGACGTCATGGAAAAAGTAGGATTTCCTTACTCGAGAACACCGATTTATTGGATTTTTAGCACTGCCTCGAATACGGTTCCAACATTAATATTGCCTCGTACAAGAACGGTGTCAGAACAACTATGAATGGAGAGGGACGCGTCTTCCCACAAGCTGTAAAGAGCCACTTGCAGGTAGGGCTTACCATAAAAACCATGACAATACTTAACTTATCAAAAAGAAATCCAAAACATAAAGCACCCCCTAGATAAAATCACCCCCGAACCCCCCCCCCTTCTTCCATCTCCCAAATCCGTGAAAAAAAACGCCGCCCTTCCTAAAAACGCCGCCCTTCCCAACTAAACCCAGACGACACAGTCCTTTTCTTTCAGCTCAAACGCTCCGTCCAGTTCGTAAATCCTCAAACCTTTGACGACAACGTGTGGTACCTTTGCGAAGTCCTTCAAGAGCTCTTCTGTTCTTTCGTCGGCGCGAACACCTACCTCACACCGGCTAACTCGGCCGGCTTTGCCCCTCACTGGGACGAAATCGACGCCTTCATCCTCCAACTCGAAGGATCAAAGAGATGGAAGGTGTACGCTCCTGAAGGAAAAGAAGACTCCCTTCCTCGCGACTCTAGCGGCAACTTCACTGACAAGGACATGAAGAACCGCACGCCGATCTTCGACGACGTAGTCCACGCAGGAGATCTCCTCTACGTTCCTCGCGGCTTCATTCATCAGGCCTTGACCACCAACGAGCACTCCTTCCATATCACAATTAGCGTGTGCCGACGAAATGCGTTCGCTGACATGATGGAGAAGTTGATCCCTGAAGTTCTAGAGCAACTGGCCGAGAAGTCAGCTCACATTAGGAAGTCACTGCCCTGCAACTACTTGGATATGGGTGGAATCGCTGATAGCGATTACCCCAATGATGAGTCTTACTCGGAGAAGTAGGTCAAATAAGTTTAGATCCATGATAAGCCTCCCGTTTCAGGATTCTCATGCCGTTCAACCTGCACCTTCGTAACCTTGAGAAGCTGTCCAGGAACTTCGTTGACAACGGCGTGGATATGATGGCTCGCGAGTTTATGAAGACCGCTTTGCCTCCCGTGCTCACTCCAGGTTTGTAACTCAACCTTCTGCCTTGTCTTATCCTTCATTTTCAGAGGAGAAGAAACTCTCAGTTGTTGGGACAAGGGTGGATCTCCTCTCCCAAAAAGGTTCCATCAAATGGACCAGGGAGACTAAAATCCGCCTTGTTAGAAAGCACGCTCAGAGACTCATTTTCGAGTCCGCTGACAAAGCTTTCATCGTTCACCGAATGAACAACTCGAGGTTGTACGAAGGAAAGCCCGAACAGGTGATCGATATCAGCCCTGAGGTAAGACAAGCGTGGCTACATGTGATGTTGACGATGTTGACCGTTTAGATGACTGCTGGATTTAGCAATCTGGTCTCAGCATATCCGGAGTATATCAAGGTCGGAGATCTCGAATGCGAGGCGCACGGCTTCGATGTGGCACTCGCACAGATCCTCTACAACGCGTGTTTGATCCTCGTCGAGGGTTCCAAATAGATGACACCTTATTCATTGGTGTTGATTGTTATAAGTTGTTGAATTTGTTGTCTCCTAGTAAAGTATTATTGTTCCTGGTTAATTCATATGCCTGCCAGACAGTGCATTTGCTTAGCAGCAGAGGTCACCGGGTGACCCGTACTTATCCGATTAAGGGTTTTCTCACGGGACCTGCAGTGGCTTGTTATCCCATTGGGTCAGTCCTGCGCACAGGTATGTCAGAAAGGAAAATTTTAATCCTTTTAAATAACCGTGATAGTATTTGGCTCTTTTTGAATAAGCATTTCGTGATTCTAGTCGTAAAGAGATTCTAATCGACCCATTGACATTTGTAGATAGATCTACCTTCCTTCTATCGTTCCGAAATAACAACTAAAAAGAGATCTGAAACCATGAAAAGTCATCCGTTTACCGTATTCCGTGCTCATTAGCATCCTAAATCCGCCAACCCCCTGTCCTCTCGACAACTCTATCCGACCATGTAAGCCACGGAACTCATATTTACTCTGTTTGTTATTCGCATTGATTATAATAGAACACATTTTCACAAGTATATACCGGCATCGCAAGGTCGAACAAAAACATATCAACAAAGTGAAGAAAGATTGGCATCTTCTAACAATTCGACAGTCCTATTCTTCAGGCACCTTCAGTTCGCCGTTGTTGATGGACTCACAGATGCTGTGCGGAGTCTGACCGTTCACCGTGAATCCGATATGCTGTGCAGTGCCTGGAACGAAGAACTGTCATTGGGACCAGCAGATTTGGCTCACCTAGAATCTCCTTGACGGTTCCTTCCAGCTTCTTCGCCATCGACCGGGAGCGCATTTGTCTGGCAACGTCGACAATCTGCTCAAAGGTGAGATTTCCTTTTTGACGAACTGAAATGGGTAACATGAGTGAGCAAGGATGAGAGCATCTAGTGAGCTACCGTAACCCAGTCAAGACTAGCTTTCCCCTACGTTGAAAATAATCCACGCCAAATTTCGTTGAAGAAAGAATGTATTTTAAAGACAAATTTGCGGTTCGAAACAAATTTAAATTTGCGAAAGACACCCCGAGGTACAGCAACATAGATTCTGCGAATTCTAACAATCTGACGACCTAAATCCGCGTACCACTTCATTTACAATGCGATAACTCACCATTCTTGACTTTCTTGAGATCAGTGGGGCTAAGCTTGAGTTCTTTGAGGAGGAGATTCGATGCAGAAGGCACGACTTCGACCTTGGCCACCTGATTCTGGATGGTCAGCTTGCACGTCACAGTTTGGCCCTTCCAATCTGCGGTGGCGCGTGCGAGATCCTGGGCAATCTTGTTCGGAGACTAAATGTCAAAGCGCATAAGAAAACAGATCGGAATTTGAAACTTACGAGACCATGAGCGCCGACCTTCTTGGCCAAAATGCTAGCGGCGGCAAGCTCCCCGCCGACGCACCGGAGGTAGACTGAACACCAAAGGAGTTAAGGCAACCATGGGTGACAAGAGTGACTTACTGATCTTGGGCTGCATTCCGGAATGGTTCGAGTGAAATTCGCAACAATCTGGAAGCGAATCGATCAGATGGTGGCTGGAGGCGCGACGGACAAGATTTCGAAATTCAGCACGCCGAACACGTGATGTTTAGAGGTGCATCCCAGAGCTGCGATATTGTTTACGTTTGCTTGCAGCTGATCGATATCAAAACAGAAGAAAGCGGCGCTTGCTAGGGCACAGCTGACAGTATTTTTTACCCAGATGTCGTAAAAAGGCTTGGCCGCTACAGATGTTATCAGAGCGCTGTACCGTACCCTTGTCGGGAACGGAGAGAGGGTCTACATGCATTGCCTAGCTTCGAAGAAGCATAGACATCCGTAATCGAAGGACGACATTCGCGTAGCCGTCCCGCTGCTCCGACGCAAGCAGACAGTTTAGAATCTTCTTGCATCGCGCACTGTAGATCCCCACAACGATTTGCCTGAAGCTCGTTTGTGTGTCGCGGTGTCATCGGATTTCGAATCAGATGTTCGGTTAGGGGCGATTGGTTTATGGCGGTGTTTGTTTGTTTATTTTATCCCCCTTTTTGCTGCTGTACTTAATGCCCAGCTTGGGGAAATGCCCACGCAGCTTCATATCACCTGTAGCCATACTCATGTGCTCGTTTTCTGATGGTCTTCGCGTCTTCGCAGTTGAAATTACTGTCAATCTAATCAAAATCGCTCAAAATCAGCATTTGCACGACAATTATGAGATAGGGTGAACGATGTCAGGCAGGGACATGCCCTGAGAAGCCGCGCAATGCACTCTAACCAAGCACACACCTCACTCATTCCTTTGTTAAGCGATGCTTCGTGTCCCCTTTGCATCGCTTAACTGACCCCAATTATCCATTTCAGTGTAACCTCAATCATGTTTCCAAACTTTAACGACATGATGTTCGGTGGCATGGGTGGTATTCGCGGCGGCAACTTCAACACGAAGCTGCGCTGCTTCTCGGCCCCCTTCTTCGGTGGAGCTGACGCCAAGAAGATCACAGAGCTGAACCATGGTGGAAAGGTAAGATAGCACAACATGCTTCCTGATTTTCATTCCTCCTTCTAGATCCTGCTGCCCAACTCCGCTCTCGACACGTTAATCCGACTGAACATCCAGTACCCCATGATGTTCAAAATTACTAACATTAACCCGGACCAGCAGAAGGCGACACATTGCGGTGTTCTGGAATTCTTGGCCGAAGAGGGACGCTGCTATGTCCCGTCGTGGATGATGCGCCAACTGGGTTTGAACGAAGGCGACCATATCCAAATCGAATACGTCAGCCTCCCGAGCGCAACTTACGCGAAGTTCAAGCCGCAGTCCGTGGATTTCCTGCAGGTTTCAAATCCCCGCGCCATCCTCGAAGTGGAACTGCGAAAATTTGCATGTTTGACGAAGAATGACATCATCGCGGTTCAGTACAACAACCAGCTTTTGGAGTTTTTGGTGCAGGAGGTGAAGCCAGGAAATGCAGTGGCCATTATTGAGTGTGACATGAACGTGGAATTCGATGCTCCTGAAGGATATGTCGAGCCTACTTATGAACGAAAGACGAAGACTGAAATGGTGAGTAGATCTTAAATCTGAACACATTTGAATCCTACCTACCAAAAGGTCCCTCTTGGAACAACTAAATACCCGCTTTGTTTTAGCCAGAGGCCCCCGAAATGTTTGTTCCTGTGAAGCCCAAGGCGGTTACCGCATTCTCCGGCTCTGGAACTCGCCTCGATGGGCGTCAACGCAGCAAGGTCTTGATTGAAACTAAACAGAAGGAAAAGAAGCCGGAACCCGAACCGGAATTGCAACTGAAACCGATCGAAGTTTTCGAAGATTTTGTGCCCGGACAATTGAAGTTCATCCGATACAACTACAAGAACCGCACTTTGTTAGAGAAGGACCTGAAGGAACAGAACTGCAAAGCAGTGGCTGGTCCAGGAGGCCCTGGAAGAGCCCCGATCATTCCCTTCAACAGCGGTGGACACTCTCTACGATCGACGAAGTGAGAATGAGGGTCAAGTGGTTGCGGGTTTGTAATTTCTGTGTCCGAGTGTGTAGCAAGTCATAAGAGAATTTTGTTAATAACATATTTATTTTTCGTTGTCTTCCAGTGGATGACGCATTTTGGGGGAATGGCGATGGGTACGATCAGCTGACCGGCCGCTGGGCAACAAACATTACACATTGGAGACTATTTTCGTTGCTTGGAGCGGCTGGCCGTTTCTGTCGACGACAAAAAGTGACATGTTTTCGGGAAGTTGATCCACGATCAGCTGATTGCGGACACTTCTGCTGAGTACGGTATGCATACTTAGATTGAGCCATTGGGCTAAAGTCCGGTGCAATTGTGATTAATGAGCGCGACCCAACCACGATGCAACAACAGTGGGCATTCCGTGGGCGTCGGGGTCCGAAATTCGGGCATCAGCTGCTCATTTGTTGCCGGGACCGTTGTTTTTTGAGGGTCAGCGTGTGAGTCGAGATCGATTTCGTTTTTTCTTGAGCATTGGCTGCGAGGAGAGATGAATCGCGGCGATGGGGTCAGTTGCCGATAGGGTGATAGGGTTGTTGGGAAAACAGCGAGTGCATTCGCAATAGGTCCAATGATTGAGCGCGCTAGCTCTTTCGAATTTGCACGGATCAGAACAAGTGGGACAAGAATAACTTCGGGGAGGTTGTTGGGGTGGAGAGGGAGCGTTCGGACTGTTCCAAAGTGCACGTTAGAACGCATTAATGAATGGTGAGATTACGGTGGAATTTTCGGCACTTCATAAGCTTCAAAGTGAAATTTGTTCGGAAATGTTTCCGGGAGTTTGTCTGGTTATCGACTTTTAAATGAAATTTTCATGGAAACATTTCTACACAAATTTCACTTTGAAGCCTGTAAATCAATAAGGACCGGAAACATTTCCGAATAAATTTCACTCAACAGTGTAGGTTATCGGAATTGTTTCCGGCTCAAATGCAAAACAGAGCTGTTACAGGCCAAGGTTGTTGGGGTGGAGAAGTTTAATGAAAAGTCCACATGCTGCATGAACTGTTCGAATTTTGCTTAAGTACTTCCTCTGTTGATGAAAACAAGTTCACTAACGCCGAGAAGTCGCACGTATTTGAGTTCACCTCCATCTATCACCGGCTGCTCTACTGAACTTCGAGTAAAGAACACAAGGAAACCCTACTGCACTGAACGTCCACTAAAACAAACATTCTCTACTGTAGATATCAGTCTTAGAACTGTTCCACAGTGTACGTTATTTTTTCGCACAAATTTCACTTTGAAGCCTATAACCCGATAAGTGTCAGAAGTTATCGGAAATGGCACAAATGCAAAACAGAGCTACAGAACGAAGTTAAGTTACATTTAACTTTTACGAGTGGTACGTCGTTAAAAAAATTGTCGTGGTGAGTTAAGTGCTACTCCGTTGTTTGTACGACTACCCACTGACGCATCTGCTGCGGTCAAAAGAACCGGAGCACCTGATATCTCAGACTGCATCGAAAAATAACTGCTGTTCAAAAAATAAAGAACATTCGCTAAGTATACTCAACAAGAAAGATTGACATCGTACAACGGGTCGCGTTTGTCGTGAAAAATCATCGATTAAGGATCAACAAACAATCGGGTTAAGGGCAAAACTACCTAAGTAGCAGTGCGCAAATTTGATTCGCCATCATTTTAACAGCCATGACGTGCGGCAACTACTTACTACTGGAATGCGTAATAAACTAATTGGAGATAACCAGTGTTCTGCAGCACTTTTCTTGCCAATCATTAAAATCATTGCCAATCATTCTAGCACAAGTTTTATTTGTAGAAGCTCTTTTGCAGCACTTCCGACTGCAGGAATAGAAAATACCGATAAATAGGAAAAATTTATAACATCTTTTATGCTACATTTATAACATCTCTCTTTTATGCTACAGGAGAGCATACCTTGAATAACGAGAAATAGCTTTGTAAGTTCTGGTCCATAATCAAGAAGTAGGGTAAGATCTGAATATCTGAGTCAACAGCTACATTCGATAAAATTGTTGCATTCCTTCGTTACTCTTGATCGCTACAAAAACGTGTATGAGAACAGCTGCGCCCGAGAGAGATAATGGCGAATGTTGAATCGGCAAGCGTTCGACGCAATTTATAAATTAAAAACTGTACTTAAACATTAGCAATCTTGAAGGTAACGCTGTTAAGCAAACTGATCTTCGTGGCACATAGAATGCTATTATCGCATATGTAGCATGGTCAACATGGATATAGGAGAAATGCAGCTATATAACGATGCGTTCGTTAAGATCGTTAAGTTACTAAAGTTAAAGTAAAGTAGCATGGAAATCGCTGTTCGCACTCTTTAATGACCTCATGTTTATGTACTTTCTTGAGATTTGCCGAAGACCTGCTTCTCGCCCCCTTTATGCGTTCAAAGCTCAATAACAGGTGCAGAGTATGCTCCAGAAGTTCCGCTCTTTTGACATGATATTTATAAAAATAAAGCCGTTCCAAGGTCAACCGTTCCTAACGTCACATCCACCGTTTATGTATTGTGACAAGTTTTTCGGAGAATTCCGACAGTTGCTTTAGATTTACAGCAGGGTCTTTGGACCTTGCTACCTACGGATAATGACGACCATGTGTACTTTGAGGAAATCATATGTGACAAGCTGTGAATGAATAAGCCATTATATCCACTGCATATGTCTTTTTTTTGCCTTTTTCGCAAGGCAAGGACCACACAGAGGAAGGATTCAGGGCGGAACTGACCACCATAGCTGGGAAGCTTGCAGGTCAGATACGGTAAGATGTTGTTGAGCGTTGTGTTGGAATGATAGTCCAAGATGATAGTCCAAGGTTAGACATTGGATTACTACGTAAAATAAGATTCTGTTCTAAGCATACAGGCCTTTGTAACATGAACATTTCTGATGTTCAAGGTTGGCATCTCTTTCAGTCCACATTAGCACATGAAGTTATCCTTATGGGACCACGACCCCAGAAGATAACCTTTCCCTTTCCGCATATCATCAGTGCGGACTTCTTCAGGCCAAAGACTAGTGCCTCTGGCCGGAACAGCGTCAACTGACGGCCGATCGCGTGGTCGCTGATCGGCTCGCCGCTGGAAAAACACAGGGCCTGCCACTTCGGCACGTTTGTTTCGGCAGAACTTTTTTCGTTTGATGTTTGTACCGCGGCAGCGGCTTCTCGATTCTCGGGATTATCGGATACTGTGTGTTATTTATGTCTCCGCCCGGTGAGGTTCCGGCGCTTCCGAATGCCGCCCGCCTTCGAAGAGCTATTAATGATAGTGGCAAGTGGATGGGCCATTGTTAGGTGTTGCGAGCCGCATCTCGGCAACTGTTGGTAGTGGAGCTGCGCCAATACTATGACCCCCGCTATGGATAGGCGCCTATATTATGGCTAAGGCGCCGGGGGAAAAGAATGTCGCAGGCCTTTACGGGCATCAGTGATGCCCATCGTATGTTCTTTTAGGTAGTCCTCTTAGGCTTTTGTAACATATTGGTTACACCTTGCCCTAGGGCTTATCAGACCCCTTACATGTTACTTGAACCTCCACATAGAGGTACCATCCACTGCGCGATCTATGCACGTGCGCGAAATCTTTGCTCCAAATAAGGAACATCACTATGAGCAAGTACTTTCAGGCACTCCAACAACGCCAACTCTTCAGAATGTCTACGGACTTCGAGAATGATGACGGTTTCGTCTACCTTGGAATCTCCAAGGAAGAGAAACTGGCAATGACCTCTCGCCCATTCGACTCCAAGAAGAACTGCTGGGTCCCGGATGCCGAAGATGGTACGTTTTTCTCTTCTATCATTCTTCATAGGCACCGAAAGTGTGGTGACAGCTAAATATACTGCTGACAGGATGTGAAAAATAGTTTCGGAAGGTGACATATGTTCGAGATGCTGTCAGAATATCACGTGTTGGGCACAAAGATTAACAGAAATGGGATATTTTGTGTTTGAAGAAGGAACGAAATTTTATCTAAATTCAGATAAAATGAGCGTAAAAATCCATAACATGTTTCAATTAAAAGCACTTCAGGGAAGATATGTGCTTAATTATCTCATTTTCGAAGAAGTTAACACAATCTCTGCATTTACCCAGAATTTAAGAGCCCTTTTCTATCTGAAAGGTGCTTCAAATCACCTATTTAAGGCCTTAAGGCCGAGTCGTGTGACATTTTACCACTCGCCACGGTTTTTCTGCCCTTCACCAGTGTAATGATCGGCGACGACCGCAACATTCTCCATGGGTTACGGTACCTTGAGCACCTGTCAATGAACGGCCCACCCGCAGCGGTTTAATTTGTTCGGCGCTCGGATATTTTTAACCTATCAAACTCCAGCTTTCTGCGCCGGGGCACGTGCACAACTCCGCCGACGCGGATTACAATAGAGTGCGATTGGAATAATGGGGATTGGAAATTAAGCGGAGGCGGACGCGAGTTTTGCACGGTGCCTCTCGATCGCGGCTGTTCGCTGGACGCATAAACTAGGGCGCCCTTACAGCTGATGATTGAGCAGAACAGCGGACCGATAGTGGGCTCGGCTACGGTATGTTTACGTTGCCGTTAGCAGGAAGGTAAACACACAACATGTAAGTGGAGCCGATGAGGAATATGAGACGCGTGCATCAATAAAGAGCAATCATTTATGATACGTAATTGCTTTATGATACCAAGACAGAAGGAATTGTGCATTTGGATTTGCTCTAGAACTTTAACAGAGTATTTGATGACGAAATTGTCTTAAAAATTATGACAACAGAACACAGTTGAACCTCGAAGTTGACAACAATACTGTTTTGTATATAATTGTAACCTCTGCCGTATTTAAGGATTCGTCGCCGCCGAGATCACCGCCACAAAGGGCGATCAGGTCACCGTCGTCACCGCCAAGGGCAATGAAGTCACCGTGAAGAAGGAGGAAGCTCAGGAAATGAACCCGCCGAAATTCGACAAGACCGAGGACATGGCCAACCTGACCTTCTTGAACGAAGCCTCCGTCTTGAACAACTTGAAGGCACGCTATTCGGCCATGATGATCTACGTAAGGGAAACATCACACGTCTTAGAGTAACCTCTTTTTTCAGACCTACTCCGGTCTTTTCTGCGTCGTCATCAACCCATACAAGCGTCTTCCCATCTACACGGAAAGTGTCATCAAGTTCTACATGGGCAAGCGCCGTAACGAGATGCCGCCTCACTTGTTCGCTACCTCCGACGAGGCCTACCGTAACATGGTGCAGGACCGCGAGAACCAGTCCATGCTGATCACTGGTGAATCCGGTGCCGGAAAGACGGAGAACACCAAGAAGGTCATCTCGTACTTCGCCATCGTCGGCGCTACCCAGCAGGCTGCCTCCAAGGAGCCTGCCGCTAAGAGCGGCAAAGGAGTAAGTAGCCAAGACTTTTCTCAAGGCAAAGCCTCACCAACTACTTCTTTCTAGGGTACCCTCGAGGAACAGATCGTCCAGACCAACCCCGTACTCGAGGCGTTCGGTAACGCGAAGACCGTCCGTAACAACAACTCCTCGCGTTTCGGCAAATTCATCCGTACCCACTTCTCGGGCAGTGGAAAACTGGCCGGCGGTGACATCGAGCACTACCTGCTCGAGAAGTCTCGTGTCGTCCGTCAGGCGGCTGGAGAGCGTTGCTACCACATCTTCTACCAGATCATGTCCGGTTTCAACCCGAAACTCCGCGATGAACTCAAACTGACCAACGACCTCCGCTACTACCACTTCTGCTCGCAGGCAGAACTGACCATCGACGGTGTCGACGACAAAGAGGAGATGGGTCTTACACAGGAGGCCTTCGACATCATGGGCTTCGAAGACCACGAGACCGCGGATCTGTACAGGAACTGTGCCGGTATCATGCACATGGGAGAGATGAAGTTCAAGCAGAGGCCTCGCGAAGAACAAGCTGAGCCGGACGGCGAGGAAGACGCCAAGAACGCCGCCATCTGCTTCGGCATCAACCACGAAGACTTCCTGAAGGCGTTGACGAAGCCTCGTGTCCGCGTCGGTACCGAGTGGGTCAACAAGGGCCAGAACTTGGAACAGGTCTCCTGGGCCGTGTCCGGTCTTGCCAAGGCCATCTACGCTCGTATGTTCAAGTGGCTCATCAGTCGCTGCAACAAGACCCTCGACGCCAAGGCCATCGAGCGCAAGTTCTTCATCGGTGTGCTTGATATCGCCGGATTCGAAATCTTCGACTTCAACAGCTTTGAGCAGTTGTGGATTAACTTTGTCAACGAGCGTCTTCAGCAGTTCTTCAACCATCACATGTTCGTCCTGGAGCAGGAAGAGTACAAGCGCGAAGGCATCCAGTGGACCTTCATCGATTTCGGTCTTGACTTGCAGGTTGGTCTAACCTACTTTAACCTTATCCATCTAACCCTATCTCTATTTTAGGCCTGTATCGAGCTGATCGAGAAGCCATTGGGTATCATCTCGATGCTCGACGAAGAGTGCATTGTCCCCAAGGCGACGGACATGACCTACGTGCAGAAGCTGAACGACCAGCACTTGGGCAAGCACCCCAACTTCCAGAAGCCTCGCCCTCCGAAGGGCAAGCAAGCCGAAGCTCACTTCGCCATCGTCCATTATGCCGGCACCGTGCGCTACAACGCGACCAACTTCCTCGAGAAGAACAAGGATCCCCTTAACGACACGGCCGTCGCGTGCCTGAAGCACGGCGCCGGCAACCAGCTCATGCTGGACATCTGGACCGACTACCAGACCCAGGAGGAAGCGGCCGAGGCTGCGAAGGCCGGAACCGGCGGTGGAAAGAAGAAGGGAAAGTCCTCTTCCTTCATGACCGTCTCCATGATGTACCGCGAGTCGCTCAACAACCTCATGAACATGCTCTACACGACTCATCCTCACTTCATCCGTTGCATCATTCCCAACGAGAAGAAGACGGCCGGTCTTATCGACTCGGCCCTTGTGCTCAACCAGCTGACTTGCAACGGTGTGCTGGAAGGTATCCGTATTTGCCGCAAAGGATTCCCCAACAGAATGCTCTACGACGACTTCAAACACCGGTAAGTCGCAGGAGTCTTCTAAGAGTAGGGCTATCTGGGAGGACAGAACATTCGTGATTTAATGAGGTTAGATACTAAGACCCGATTTGCAGCTACGCCATCTTGGCCGCCGAAGCCGCTAAAGCCGGAGCCGACACCAAGGCCTCCTCCGTTGCCATCACTGACCAGCTTTGCAATGACGGTAACCTGACCGACGAAGAGTTCAAGATCGGTAACACCAAGGTCTTCTTCAAGGTTAGTAGTTATGCTCCCGTTTCTTATATTCAGAATCACACTACAGGCCGGTATTCTTGCCCGTCTTGAGGACATTCGTGACGAAAAACTCGGCGCCATCATGACTGCCTTCCAGTCGAAGATCCGCTGGTTCCTGGCCGAGATCGATGTCAAACGCCGCATCCAGCAGCGCGCTGGTCTCCTCATCGTCCAGCGCAACGTTCGCTCCTGGTGCACCCTGCGTACCTGGGAATGGTTCAAGCTGTACGGAAAGGTCAAGCCTATGCTTAAGGCCGGAAAGGAACAGGAGGAGATGGATGCCCTGGGAGCCAAGATCAAGGCTTTGGAAGAGTCGCTCCAGCGCGAGGAGGGCAACCGCAAGGAGTTGGAGAACCAGGTCGCCAGCCTTGTCGAAGAGAAGAACCAACTCTTCCTCAACTTGGAGAAGGAGAAGGCCAACCTCGCCGACTCGGAGGAACGTGCCGCCAAGTTGCAGGCGTTGAAGAACGACCTGGACAAGCAGCTCGGAGAGATCTCCGACCGTTTGGCTGACATGGAAGACCGCAACGAGGACCTCGGACGCCAGAAGAAGAAGGCTGAGGGAGAGATCAGCGACCTGCAGAAGAAGGTCCAGGATCTGGAGCTGTCGCTTCGTAAATCCGAAGGAGAGAAGCAGTCTCGCGAGCACAATGTCCGCTCACTCCAGGAGGAGATGGCTAACCAGGACGAGGCGATCGCCAAGCTAAACAAGGAGAAGAAGCACCAAGAGGAGGTGAACCGCAAGCTCATGGAGGACCTCCAAGCCGAAGAAGACAAGGTCAACTACATGACCAAGCTGAAGACGAAGCTCGAACAGCAGATGGATGACGTGAGAATTACATTTTCAAAGCAGTTCTATAGTTACTGTTTAGCTCGAAGACACTATGGAGCGTGAGAAGCGTGCCAAGCAGGATGTTGAGAAGTCGAAGCGCAAGGTTGAGGGCGAGCTGAAGGTCGCCAATGAGAACGTTGAGGAGCTTTCGAAGCAGAAGCACGACCTGGAGCAGAACCTGAGCAAGTAAGTCATTGGTTACAACTACTTTGTATCCCACACATCCCCAAATGTAGGAAGGAATCCGAGCTGCACGTCCTTAGCTCCAAACTGGAGGACGAACAATCCCTTGTCGGCAAACTCCAGCGCCAGATCAAAGAACTGCAAGCCCGCATCGCCGAACTTGAGGAGGAACTGGAAGCCGAGCGCAACTCCCGTTCCAAGTCGGACCGCACCCGCGCCGAGCTCCAACGCGAACTTGAAGAGCTTAACGAGCGTCTCGACGAAGCCGGTGGCGCGACTGCCGCCCAGATCGAGATGAACAAGAAGCGCGAGGCTGAGCTGGCGAAGCTCCGCCGCGACCTCGAGGAAAGCAACATGAACCACGAGACTCAACTCGGCTCGCTGCGCAAGAAGCACAACGACGCCGTCGCCGAACTGACCGACCAGCTGGAGCAAGTGCAGAAGTTGAAGGTGAAGGCCGAGAAGGACAAGGGCCAGATCCAGCGCGAACTCGAAGACGCGAACCAGAACATGGACTCGGAAGTCCGCATTCGCAAGGAGGCCGAGAACCTCGTCAAGAACCTGGAGATTCAGCTCGCCGAACTGCAGACCAAGACCGACGAGCAAGGACGCCAGCTGTCCGACTTCTCCGCTCTCAAGGCTCGTCTTAACAACGAAAACTCCGATCTCGGAAGCCAAGTCGAGGACCTCGAAGGTCAGACGAACAACTTGCACCGTCTCAAGAGCCAGTTGATGAGCCAGTTGGACGAGGCGAAGCGTAGCGCCGACGAAGAGGGCCGCGAGCGTCAGACCGCCACCGCGCAGCTCAAGAACCTGCAGCACGAGAACGACAGCCTCCGCGAGCAGCTCGAGGAGGAGCAGGAAGGCAAGGCCGAGAGTCTCCGCCAAATCAGCAAGCTGAACGCCGAGATCCAACAATGGAAGGCGCGCTTCGAGAGCGAAGGCCTGCTTAAGATGGAGGAGATCGAGGAGGCGAAGCGCAAGCTGCAGCAGAAGGTGCAGGAGCTGACCGAGGCCAACGAGGTCGCCTTCACCAAGATCGGAAGCCTGGAAAAGACGCGCCACAAGCTCATGGGAGACTTGGACGACGCGCAGGTTGACGTCGAGCGCGCCGCCAGCTACGCCGCTGCCCTTGAGAAGAAGCAGAAGGGCTTCGACGCGATCATTGCCGAATGGCGCAAGAAGTCCGACGATCTTTCGGCGGAGCTCGATGCCGCGCAGCGCGATAATCGCACGCTCGCCACGGACATGTTCAAGGCGAAGACCGCTCAGGAGGAGCTCATCGAGCAGCTCGAGGGAACCCGCCGCGAGAACAAGGCGCTCGCCCAGGAGATCAAGGATCTCACCGACCAGCTCAGCGAGGGAGGCCGCTCCGTCCACGAACTCCAGAAGATCGTCCGCCGCTTGGAGGTCGAGAAGGAGGAGCTGCAGCACGCGCTCGATGAGGCCGAAGCCGCGCTCGAAGCCGAGGAGTCGAAGGTGCTCCGCGCGCAGGTGGAGGTGTCGCAGATCCGTGCTGAGATCGAGAAGCGCATCCAGGAGAAGGAGGAGGAGTTCGAGAACACGCGGAAGAACCACCAGCGCGCACTCGAGTCCATGCAGGCCACTTTGGAGGCTGAGACCAAGGGCAAGCAGGAGGCGCTGAGAATCAAGAAGAAGCTGGAAAGCGACATCAACGAGCTCGAAATTGCTCTTGACCATGGTGAGTGGTTCGTTTTAATATTACCATATACCAATCCTATCTACTTTCAGCCAACAAGGCCAACGCCGAAGCCCAGAAGAACATCAAGCGCTACCAGGACCAGGTCCGCGAGCTCCAGCTCCAGGTCGAGGAGGAACAACGCACTCGCGACGAACTCCGCGAGCAGTACTTCAGCAGCGAGAAGCGCAACGCCCTCCTGCAAAGCGAGAAGGAGGAGCTCGTTGTCCGGGCGGACGAAGCCGAGCGCGCACGCCGCGCTGCCGAGCAGGACCTCATCGAACTCCGGGAGATCGTCAACGACCTCAACAACCAGGTCAACTCGCTCAACGGCCTCAAGCGGAAACTGGAGGGAGAGCTCCAGGCGCTGCACGCCGAGCTCGACGAGACGCTCAGCGAGCTTAAGAACGCTGACGAGTTGTCGAAGCGCGCTCAGGCTGACGCCGCCCGTCTTGCCGAGGAGCTGCGCCAAGAACAGGAGCACTCCATGCACATCGACCGCATGCGCAAGGGACTCGAGCTGCAGATCAAGGAGATGCAAGTGCGTCTGGACGAGGCCGAGCAGGCCGCGCTGAAGGGTGGTAAGAAGATCATCGCCAAGCTGGAGGAGCGCATCCGCGCGCTCGAACAAGAGCTTGATGGCGAGCAGCGTCGCCACCAAGATACGGACAAGAGCCGCGCGAAGGCCGAACGCCGCGTCAAGGAGCTCGACTTCCAGGTTGAGGAGGACAAGAAGAACACCGAACGCCTCACGGATCTGATCGACAAACTGCAGTCCAAGCTGAAGGTCTTCAAGCGCCAGGTTGAAGAAGCTGTAAGTTCTTTTTAAACGAACGTTGTAAGATCGGTTTACACCAAGAAGAAGGGGCGTTTACTTCTCAAAATCTCCCCTGTAGAGCTCTGCTCACACGGATAACTCGCGTTTTTTCAGGAGGAAGTCGCTGGAACGAACCTCGCCAAGTACCGCCAGCTGCAGGCGCAACTGGACGACGCCGAGGAGCGCGCTGACCTCGCCGAAAACTCGCTCTCCAAGCTGCGTGCCAAGACCCGCTCGAGTGCCTCGTTGGCCCCCGGCGGAGGCCTCCCACACTCCGCCTCCGCCGCCGTGGTCCGTTCGACTTCGTTCGCTCGCGGAGGCAGCAGCTACGACTTCTAAGGAGTAGCGAGACGACCACGCTTTGCGCCACATTTTTGCTGAGACACTCTCTAGTCATTTTGTGTACATTTGCATTTCTTTCCACTATTTTATTGTTTGACGTGTTTTCCGAATAATATCTAAGCATTTATTGAGGTTTACGAATATTATTTGGGAGGATAATGGGGACAAGGATCAACAACACCAACTCAAGGACAGGGACCAACAACATTAACTCGAGGACAGGACCAACAACAACAATTCGGAACCAACAACAACATCAAATAAATTAGAAGAATGCGTCTACATTCCTAGCGCAGATTCAAATTGCTCCATGTGCTAGTTGAAGCTGCACGTCCAGTGTGCTTTTCCACATCGTCGTATAGAAGAGCTTCTCTGAGGATTTGGAAGGCTTGCTGAGCCATCTAAAAGGAGTGGTGAAGTGGAAGTGAAAGCAGAAATGTTTCTACCGTATGTCTAATCGTGAGAAAGCTGCTGAGCTTTGCTTCGATGTCGGGAAGCGTATTACCATCCGAAGTTTTTTCGATACGCAACAGAGCGTCGCGCATGCGATCTTCCACAGATGCTTTCAGCTGAAAAATATGTCTCCTTGAGATAGGTTAAATATGAACCGACTATTTGCATTCTATCCATAATGATGCTGAGCTCAACGAGGATGTCCTTCTCAGCCTTCTTGATGAGTTCACTTAGCACTTGTTTTGAATCTGCCCCAGCCGAGGGCGTTGCATTGTTCTTAGCTTTCGCTTTAATCTCGCGCACGATGATCACTTCCTGTGAATTGTCTGGGCGCTTAGCGGCAGGCTCGATCTTCGGTGTGACTGGAGCATTCTGGATAATCTCTTTAGACGCCTGTTCCATGTCAGAGCTACTGGTGCTCTTCATTTCAGACTTTGCCTGTGGTTTATCCTCAAGCTGGCTGGGTTCATGTTGCATGGGCTCCGGTTGCTGTTCAGCAACAGGATTCGGAATACGTTGAAAGTATGGTACAGTCAGCGTGGTGTTCGTGCTGTCGAAGGAACTGTCAACTTGAGGCAAGGGTTGTTCCGCTGTTTTCGTTGCCCTTCCGCCACGACCGCGGCCACGGCCACGTGCTCTGCCGCGACCACCCCTGCTTCCTCGTCCTCGTTTGCCTAGAACCATTCGATAACAGTTGTTTGTATATAAAATTGCTATTGGCCAAACTGGCTTATTAGCTGTTTGCTGAACTGACCTGTTCCACATGGTTCTGCTGGCTGGTTGTGCATAACATCAACTTGTTGTTGATGCTTGTTTTGCACAGCTTGCAGAGCGGTTAAATAGCATCTGCGAAACTCTTCTTTGTTGAAAGGGACGTCAACAGTTGACATGTCTGTGGTCCCTATGTTTCCAAAACAAGACGACGAAAGAGATTGCGTAGAAGCGGAGGATAAATTCGGAAGATAGGGCAAGTCACTCATACTGGGAGACGGAAGCTGGACAGAACTAGCAAACCCCGGAATGAACGGCAGTGTCAGCGCTGAGAAAAGGGGATTGTGAGGCGCTTCATTCGAAGAGTCACTAGTTCTAACAGTCGGGTTTGTTACGTTTTGGTGCTCCATGGCTTGTAGTTTATACGGTAGTGAGGTCGCTGGTGACAACAAGTTCTGAAATCGATAAAAAGTATGCTACAAGGTAAGATCGGCGTACGATACACGAGAAGATATAACGGTAAGGAGTATTGGTCAAAGTAAGATATGTTTACAAAATGGATTCAATTTTGCTTCGGCCAGTTTCCTTCAAACCAAGGGTCATCCTCACACATCTTCCATGCCGATCTTTGCTTCAAAACAAGATAGAACCGACTTCTGAGAAAATCAGATGATTACGTGATATTGACCACGAATTTTGTTCCCTTGTACAATTGGAGTGCTAGATTAATTAAGCATTTATTGTGCACATGTACATGCATGTGCGCATTCCTCCGTTTTCGCCGGCGCCAATCTCGTTTGCGACTTTTCTCGGTGCTAATTTTAACGCACTGAATCTTACTTTTCTATTTATATAGTTTATGAGGAACTGAAAGTCCGCGCATGGGATTGCAGGTGTTGTCAGTCCACACTAGCGACTAAGTAGGCACAAGTTTTCTGTGATTCTCTAAGTTATAGTTATAAAAAGTGTGTTTGAGCATTCCTTGAATAACTGTCTCAAAGATGCTCTTTAGAATCTATCAAAGGTTACATCTATTATTTCGAAAGACAACCTCTATCGCGATCACGCAAATAACGCCGAAGGAAAGGCCGGACAAAGAGCTTGGAGGTGGACGTTGCTACATGGTGAGATTGCGAGAAGTACACTCGCAAACACGGCGGGAACTCATGTGAAAACTCCTCCCAGTGTTCATTTACGTTACAAACGTGCAGGAGTGCACATCTCCATGACTACCGCCACCTGGGTATTATCGCGATGCGGAATTCCGAAACTAATTGGCACTTAAGTCCCTGATCGGAACCGCATGATACGTAAAACGAATTTTCAACGTGTATTATATTTGAATGACGTCATGGCGCTTAACATGTCGATGTCCTAGCGCGACCGCAATTTTGCTACTATATATAACGTTTATGCTGCGTAGTTGCTGGTAGCAAAATGTATTGTAAGCTTTTGTGGAATCCAACATTGTTGCTCTAGAAAACTGCTCAACCTTATGAGAACTTTTTTATGAAAGGATTAAGGACGACTAAGGCAGAAAAAAACTTTGGAATTTATAAACTAATCTTTAAAAAACGCTTAGGTCATCTTTTAGAATATCTTATGCCACGGAAACACTCCCTAATACATGAGTGATGGACAAATGTTGTTCTTTGTTTTGTTTTTGAATGGGTTACCTATAATTGTAAACATTGCACACGGTTTTTGAGACTTTCTAGGACCTTTTGGGACGAATCAATCGTTGACATTCGAAATCTTTAAGAACAACTCAAAAGTTTTTTTCCATAGTAAAAGCATCCAATGTTTTTCAACAAACATGAGTTGTCTTCCACTAGCGCTCGCTCTCAAAGGCAGTTGTTTTACTCTAAATACACATAACGTCCGAAACACATATATAAGTGGACTCATGACTGACCAAAACGGGTCTCTTAAAGGAGCACGAAAATCGATACTTCCGCTTCGGCGCTTAGATGGAAGAACTTATCGCTTTTATGCCTAGGTGTCAAAGCAGGCGTGCTCATGTTTCTAATGCTTATACACCTTTGTGCAAATATCCATAAAAACGCCCGCTAAGGTCCCTTAGCCTTGAGCTGCTCAACGAGATTCAGAGGTGCGACCTTTTGTGCGGTCCGGCACGATATGTTTCGTGTCAGAACAAATGCCATCGAGAATTTTGACTCTTTTCAACTCTGTACGAAATTGTGACACTGACAACAAAGGCTTAAAGAATGGACTACACATAGTAGAAAAGGAGCCGGGCTAGCATAATGTAGGCCTAAAAATAACGAATGTTAATGAATCGTACTTCTCCAGAATCTCTGGTTCCTGTTTACTAAGAGTGGGTGCTTGCAAAACCTCCGCAACTTCTTTGTCATCGCTGGCTAGCTATAATTTCCACCCCCCCCCCCCCCTGGAACTCCGAAGGGGTGAATTTGGGAAGCATCTCTATGACAACCCGTCGCAGGTTAGAATTGTCCCGATCAAACATTAAAAGTTCACTAGCACCGGAGTCTCCTTTCGCAAAGTCGCAGCGAATAAAACAATTTGGGCGCGATATAATGTCATAATCGACGGGCTTCCTGCGTGAATAGTTGTTCGCCGAGAGCGCAACAACGACTTCCTGCATTCATTTCCGCGTGCACTCTTTCTTCAGGACTGCCAGAATGTTGCGAGTGAAATTGAGAGGTTGCTGGAGTGTGCCCGGTATGGTTTCGCTTCCCATTATTCGCGGCAACGACGTGTTCTATCTGGAGTAAGTGCCTTAATTAGTACCTAAGACAGGTGTTTCCTTTGTGATTTATGGTGACTGAGTGCGCTTATATAGTGCGATAATTGGCCAGCGAAGTATGAAGCCCTTAGAAATTCAGCAAAATTTGTTTTTTCCTTATCGTGAGTAGGAATTCAACATATTGTAGCCAAGAAATTTTGCTTAGCCTTTAAAAAGTGGGATATCGATATACGTATACGGTAAGAAGCCGTTATGGTTAGGTCAGAAGCGAGAAGCAGTGTCCAGCTGTCGTCATTTTATTGTTCTCGAACGTTCACATTCATTTTGTTGTCGTAAATAAGTTATGAAAGGAGGCTAACGATCTGGCGGAATTTGACATTGCTCTTCCTGTGTACGGATTGGCAAGCATTTCCTAAACATAGATGGACGTAAGAGTTCTATTTGGAGAAAGCATTCGGAGGTCTTTGTTCTTTCATTGTGGTCCATAAAGTTCTACCACGCATCTTTCAGCCAATCCCGAGAAGTAATGAAATTTCCTTTGGACGCTCCATGTGAAGAACCTTTGACCATGGAGTTACTAAGTCCCGTTCGAAAGGTCGCCTACTCGAAACGAGGTGGTATACTAGATCACATTGTTTTTATGAATAATCATCTCACGGGTCTTTACGCAGAACATGAGTCCACACGTTTGCTGAGCAAGGAGTGTCATGGTGTAGCTCTGGATACCATGAAGGAGTCGCCCACTAACAAGAAACAGTACTGCTACAGTTATACTAAGGACCAAAACTGCGATTGCCGCAGATGTAAGTCCTTAATTCCTAAAGGTATTCCCAATCACAACACTGTTCCCCTGTAGATCGTGAAATTTAGAGAAACACAGCTGCCTTATCTTAGAACCGGAAAAGCCCGTCATGAACGTACTGCCCATAAGAGGAGAGGTGTTCACGCTCTCGGAAGACGGAGAGATCGAGTGTCACAGCATGATATTTAACGAGAAAATCAAAGCTGAAGAGATTCCTTGCCATGTTGACTACGCTCTATGGAGGGGGTATCTGCTGATCATGTACTCCAGAGACCGCGCTGATAAGTTCACGCGAACTCAGTTGTTGGTCTTATGCTTAAGGTGGGTTCTAACCGTTTTATTGTTGAGTTTCCAGTATTAGTTGTTTTCAATCTATTCTAGATCATTCACCGTTGAAATAGTCAACTTCAACTACAAGAAGTACAACAAGAGGCACTTGCCATGGCGCGCTCCCGGATGGCGAGTTGCAACGGGCACTGCCACTATGCTGATATGGGCGCCTCAGTTTGAGGAGCCTATACAAAAGGTTGTAAAGTTTGATCTACGTGACGTATGTTAGCCCCATCTACAAGACAATTACATTTGTACTTAAGGAGAAGGAGTTCAGTACTGTGTCAACGGTCTTTGGGAGGAAACCAATTGGGTCTGATGGCGCAGCATCTGAAGCTGCTAACGGTAATGTGGCCGACGACGAAGATGAGCCTGACCCCTTAGCACCTCAATCCTCTACTTCGTCAAGCACATTAGATGCACGGTTAGAAGGTTGGTACAATTCATATAACGCTCATTTCCCTGCTTCTTTAAAGAGTTTGTAAAGAGCTTGAACGATCAGAACAATCCAGTACACGTCAACGGCACACATAAGCGCAGACGTCCGGCCGGTGAACCCGCTAAAGGCTCCCCTTCGACGAAGAAGACATTATAGTGGAACATTCATAAGATTTCTACGTTCTTTCAGAGCTGTTCGGAAGGGGCAGGAAACAAATTATTTATTGTCTCGTTAATTTATCGTTTGTTATTTATAATATACTTATATTGTTAATTTGTTCTCTTCTCCACATACAAGGTAAATAACGTATACAACGACCTTGTTCTTGATCCGTAGTGTGGTTTGTATAAGTTCTCGATCAATTCGGGTGAGCAGCAATTTCTCCTGGGACGTGTTGTGTTAGATAGATCAAGTACAAACTAATAACTGCTTAGGTAGAGTACTCATTGTTTCAATGCACCGATATGCAAGTAAAAGATGTTCCTAGATATTAGTGCCATACGGTACCTCAGTACTCCGAACAGTGCTAGACAACTTCTGTTTTGTTGATCCTTCTTAGAAGGGTTTACATCGGACTTTGTGGAAGACAGGGCGCACACAAACTCACGAAAAAAACCAGTTCCAATTGTACGCTTTTCGGCGATCTGCACAAAATCGAAGACAAAGGCGGTCATTTCGTGTTTTGCGTGCGCGAACAAAACAACGAGCTGACGTGGAGCGTTCAGTTATCTCAGGTGGTGCGCAAGCACGCTGAGTTCCGTATTCTGTGTAGTCAGTAACTCCATTCCAATGCACAACTTTCATCTCGTGTATTTATGTGAGTTTACTTCCAGGGTGTACCTATAATTGGAATCCATGGCTCGTGGTCACCAAAAAGCGCTCTCTCAACAGCGCAATCTGAAGAAGCAAGACGCAGCAAAGAAAGGTCAGGGAATTGACCAAAAAACCGCTGCTCAAAAGGCTCTGAACTTTAAATGTGTCGTATGCATGGTAAGTAGCGTGGGTATTGTAGCTCTATTTCGGACGTTCTAAATATATATGTTAAGAAAGGTTTACACAGCCCCCGAGTTGGACCAATTATAGAGAGACTAATTATAATATTTCAGTCACAGCTACCGGATCCTAAGACATACAAACAGCACTTCGAGGTAAGAGTTGAATTCACCAATTGCAGCACAAGCACATTCGTGTAGAGCAAGCACCCGAAAGCACCCCTCCCGCCTGAGCTCGTCGGCGTCACAGCATGAGCAGAAGAAAGGAAATAAATGTTCATACTACTTTCATAAACCTTTTCTCAGTAAAATAAATTTGATCTGAGTCTGACTTTGCGTGAAAAATTCCAGAAAACAGCCGTGCTCCAGTTCTCTGAACATCTTTCTCTGAAGCACGGGATCCCAAGTCCACAAAACGCTATCTATTTTTGTCGCATTTTCCCCATCTGTTAGGTGAAGGATCTGAATGCCGCCTTGCAGCGCCAATAGAGATAAATCCCTTAATGCGCTGCTACCAACTGTCTCGTCTAGCGATTGCTCTACTCGCTGCAGAAGAGAAGGCAGACGCCAAAGAGCCGGACCATCTCAAAGGGGTTTGCAATCGATGAGACGAAACGTCTAAAGACATGCCGAGACCTCACACGTTGGAAAGATTTCAGGTGGCACGGCATTTGAGACATTTGAGACTGTGAGTACAGACAACGGCTGTCCGAGTGAAATGTTTCAGCCTAAGGTGGCCTGTTCATCGTATCCCGAAATGGTACAAGTGAAACTGACCAATTTTATGCCTCGGAAGCAAAATCCACCTTCGCCGCTCCGAGCGTTGACGACAGATATCCAATGCCGCAGAAAAAGTCTATGCAGAGGTGGATAAGTATGCTTACTGTTAAGAAAATGTTGTAAAGCTCGTAAAACTGCGCATCGATATTCAATGGGAATATGGATAGCCTTGCGAGTTCTAATAATCTACATAAATTCCAATAGATGAGCTTGTTGAAGAACCAAAGAAGAGTTCTGCAAGCGGTGCAAGAGGAGGCCGAACGTTGCTTCAACTGATGTAACCACAAGGCTGCGCAAACATTGCATCAAATGGTTTTTGTACACGGTATTCAGTTCTTCTCACCGCAACAAACATGACACATGAAAAAACGAAAGCATTCGATTGAACAGCTAGCTCCGGAGAGTTATAAAACCACAGGCCGGTGACCAAGTGGCAATTACAATCAAAATACATTTTCATGTGGTTTGCTTTTAGGTAAAACATGGCATGCTTGCCCACACACTTTGCTGTTCTACTGGCTTTCATGTTAGCAGCGACCCTCGCAGAGGACACTGTAACAACTGATACCACGGCCGCTTCAGAAGAAAGTACAACAGCGGCTCTAGAAGATACCACGACGGCGGCTCAAGAAGTGACGACGACGACGGCTCCAGAGGAGGCCACAACAGCGGCCTCAACGGAGACTACGACAGCGACTCAAGAAGTGACCACAACAGGGGCTCCAGAGGCTCCAGAGACTACGACAGCTGCTCCAGAAGATACCACGACGGCGGCTCCTGAGGAGACTACGACAGCGGCTCCAGAAGTGACCACAACAGAGGCTCCAGAGACAACGACAGAGGCTCCAGAGGATACCACAACAGCCGCTTCAGAGGATACTACGACAGTAACTCTAGAGACAACGACAGTGACTCCAGAAGATACCACTACAGCACGTCCAAAGAAGACAACGACAGCGGCGCCAGAAGATACAACAACGGCTGCTCCAGAAAAGACCACGACAGCGGATCCAGAGGAAACTACTACAGCCGCTCCAGAGAGTACGACAGTGGTTCCAGAGGATACCACTACAGCACCGCCAGAGGAGACTACAACGGCGGGTCCAGAGGAGATCACTACAGCCGGTCCAGAAGATACCACTACAGCACGTCCAAAGAAGACAACGACAGTGGCTCCAGAAGATGCCACGACGGCGGCTCCTAAGGAGACCACGACGGCGGCTCCTGAGGAGACCACTACAGCCGGTCCAGAAGATACCACTACAGCACGTCCAAAGAAGACAACGACAGTGGCTCCAGAAGATGCCACGACGGCGGCTTCTAAGGAGACCACGACGGCGGCTCCAGAGGACTCCACTGCAGCCGCTCCAGAAGATACCACGACGGCAGCTCCTGAGGAGACCACTACAGCCGGTCCAGAAGATACCACTACAGCACGTCCAAAGAAGACCACGACAGCGGATCCAGAGGAAACTACTACAGCCGCTCCAGAGAGCACGACAGTGGCTCCTGGGGATACCACTGCAGCACCACCAGAGGAGACCACGACGGCGGCTCCTAAAGAGACCACGACGGCGGCTCCACAGGACACCACTACAGCCGCTGCAGAAGATACCACGACGGCGGCTCCAGAAGATACCACTACAGCACGTCCAAAGAAGACAACGACAGTGGCTCCAGAAAAGACCACGACAGCGGATCCAGAGGAAACTACTACAGCCGCTCCAGAGAGCACGACAGTGGCTCCAGAGGATACCACTGCAGCACCACCAGAAGAGACCACGACGGCGGCTCCAGAGGACTCCACTGCAGCCGCTTCAGAAGATACCACTACAGTACGTCCAAAGAAGACAACGACAGTGGCTCCAGAGGACACCACTACGGCATCTCCAGAAAAGACCACTACAGCCGGTCCAAAAGATACCACGACAGCCGCTCCAGAAGAAACTACGACGGCGGCTCCTGAGGAGACAACAACTGCGGTTCCAGAGACAACAACGGCGGCTCCAAAGAAAACGACGGCGACTCCGGAAACCACAACGGTGGCTGCAATCGAGACTACGACAAAGGTTCCTGCAGCAACAACAGCGGCTCCTGTGGCAACCACCACGAAGGCTCCTGCACCAGTGACAACTACTAACGCACCAACAACAACCACTAAAGAACCCATCCCAACCACTACTGAAGATCCAGGAAAACCGAGATGTGTTGACAGTACCGGGAAACTGCTTCCAACGGCAAAATCGTGTAACGACAAAATGGATTCTACACAATGCGAAGGTTTCTTCCCACTTCCTGCAAAGGGTTCGACACGCGTTCGCAACGCGCGCTGCGATTCCGACGATCCGTTCGTGGTGGACGTTTCAATGAAGTGTGCTAAGACATGTGCCATCTGTTGTGAAGATCCCGAGTCATGCAAGGACACTGGAAGTAAGTGAAGTGCAAATTTCAGCGTGTAACTTCGTTTTGCAGAGATCGACTGCCAAGAAGGAATGTGCTCGATTCCTGACTTCGCCTCGATGATGGAGCAGGAGTGCGCACGGACATGCGGCCTTTGTACGCAGTGCAAAGACGCTGTGGACTACTGCGCCAAAATGAAGTCAATGTGCTCCAATCCTGACCATCAAGCCACGATGAAGAAGCAGTGTGCTATGACATGTGGATTCTGCACACCACCAACGACCACAGCTGCACCCACGACGGCCAAGCCTACCACCAGTAAGCATACTTGTGGTGAACGACATTAATTCGTCTCTTAGCCCTTGCTCCAACGACGACGACCGCGCCACCTCCACCACCGACGACGACTAAAGCTCCTACCACTCCCGCCCCTCCAAGCACACAAGCTCCTCCGGTTCCTCCTCCTGAATGCCGGGATCTGGCGCACAACTGTGAAACTTTAAAGGACAGGTGCAGTCGCTCTGATCTTCGTCAGGCAATGTTGACCAACTGCGCGTGGACCTGTAACCTTTGTCATCTGATAACCCAGGCTCCACCGCCAACTAAACCAGAATGTGAAGACGCCGCCAGTAACTGTCACGAACATCGAGACAAGTGTGGAAGTCCAAGCTACGCAGAACATATGAAGAAGCACTGTGCGTACACTTGCAACGCCTGTGGATACCAGCCTACGGTTGCGCCACCACAACTGGGATGTGTGGACGCTACGCCACAGTACGTCCCGCTAAATTTTAGATCTGTAGATGACTGGCAACTTTAGATGTTCCATCTGGGTCGGCAACGGATTTTGCAAACTCGGTTCCGAAGAAGCCAAGAGACAACATTGTGCAAAGTCTTGTGGGTACTGCCGGTGAATTTTCAAGAAGATCCAGTTGTCTCATCTACGTGGAGAGCAGCATAAAGTGTCATGAGGTTTTAATCGCATTTGACTGCCTCTTGTCGGGAGACTAGTGGACAAGTGAGCAAAAGGTCGTATTCTTTTTGGTAGGCAGATTGAAAGATACTGTAGATAGATTGAAGCGTGGACGTTGGTTAGAGGGTGCAGCTAACGGTGTTAGAAGTATAGTAGTCTAGGTTTCCAGGCCCAGACGTGGGAAACCCTCTGAGAATATTGAGCATTTCTTTCCCTTGTAGTCGTCAGTTTTCCCTTGTGACGGTCTCCGAGCGTGGGTAGAGTTCTTATGATCAGAGCGCATGTTCGCGATGCCAAGACGCGAACGCTCTAGAAATTATCGGGTTCACGTGAAAACTTCCCGTTTCGCATGTACTGGGTGCAAGTGAGATCATCGGCGCTGACGTCAGTAGATCAGAACGCGGGTCGGTCGCCAAGGCTGCAGCGGTCAGAAATGTGAGCCCTGAGAAATATTTCCGCGACTGAACAATGTTCGCGGTGTCGGTGCGAGAGAGCACAAATGGGTGCATAAACCATAGAACCGATGGCTGGTTACTGAGGATCACACTTCCTCTGAAGTGGACTGTGACCTGTCAACAATCCCTGAGCACATATCACATAAAATTTACTGTTTATTTATAATGAACCAGTGGACTACTTGAGAAAACCGGCTCATAACTCACAGGGGCTCATAACTTGTTAGTCTTACAACTATTTCTTGCCAAAATAGCCTACACCTTCACAAACTACACCGCATCTGTGTGTGCTACTTCACCTGGATAGATAGAAACTATGACGAGAAAGAAGAACCATGAAAAAGAGGACCCCATTTTCATGATTAATAGGCCCTCATTTTGTAGGCCTCAAAGAAGGAGATGAAAAATGCATAATTTATGTCCTACAGGCAAAACTAAGAAACGAACTGCCTTATGTGTAGGAAAACGCCCATTGTCGGGTACACGTCGAACCCAATCCCACAGCACGTGAAGCGCAAAAAAACTGAAGTTTTCAAGCGGACGGTGTAAACTGCCATCGGCTTGCAGAAATTCCGGTTTAAAGGGGGTCAACTTACCGACCGCGGTCAAGTGGCTGCGTCGCTGTGCGACTACCGTAATCACTTAGGTTTTGTTTTATGAGAAGTCACAAACTACGCTATCTGTTCTTGAACTGCTGTTATACATATATGTAGATAAAGTCACAGCTTACATGCTAGCCATGCGATGTGCCATGGTCTTGCAGTTATTTTCATGTCATAAGAAAGTTCAAAATGCAACCCAGAATCAGAATGCATTCCCTACCAATCTTTAGAACATCCGGAACCAACAAACACAATCTTATATCTTCCCAGTCCCGCGGGCACTGACTTTTGAGCTATCGTGACAGCGTTGATTTCATGAACAGCTTTGTTCGTTCATCCAGGAAAAAAGCATCCCGTTCCCTACATGAAAACACTCATCAATCACAGTGTATTGTGTTGTCCTGTAAGAACTGTTAATCGCGGTAAGAGTACTCGCATCAGCCGAAGATGATGTCAAACTTTCGATCTAAATTGGCAAGGACACGCAATGTACTGTACAGGCAACAAACATCTCATGAGCATTTGTACTAAGAACGTGGGCAATATACTCCAAAACATGCGGTATTTTTGGTTAAGATCTCTTCCATACATAGTAAATACATATTATCAAAGGATCAATGTTTACCTCACTGATTCTTATTAAATGTGAAAACCCACACGATATCACACCACCCAATGTCACTTCTATTTGGATGAAAGAGTAGGCCGAGCTGACCAGGCTAGAATGTTGGTCACATAATCACCGTTTTCTCCACAAAATCAAAAAAGAGCACATGAAACAGGACCGTCTTGATTTTTAACCTTCAGTGGAAACAATGCTACATAGAGCCCACATAGCAATGTGAAATATTTTTGTGTACACTGCTGTCACTGCACTTCTATATGTTTTCCATCGCTATAGAAGCTAAACACACTGTTTTAACAACACAGATCAGCGTCAGCCACTCGTCACCACATCATTCCCATTCTTCTTCCAATTTCGATCTCTCACCAAGGGGCTCAGACGAGAAAGTTCAAAAAGTAGCGCCAGCGATCGCGCGCTCTGTTCTTTCCACGTCATCATCCCTGCTCTTCGCCTTGTCTCCGGGTGGGCAACGCACTCCTTGACAAGGAACATAAGTCGTAGATCAGAGTTGAACATCGAAGTAGGAGATCGACCCCGTCGGCTTAATTCGAACGCGTTTCAAAAGTCATCTTCTGGACGGAAACATAAGTCAACTGTGACAGTAAAGCATCGCAACCTCTAGAAGCCCGTTTTGGGTGTTCAACCGCAGCATCCCGTCGCCGTAGAACGGGTTCCCTCGTGGCGTTTTCGTAGAAGACGACAACCAGTTTGTACGTCTGTCGGTCGAGTACGGTAGCCCGCCGCCAGGGAACAAAGTTCTCCGCGTGGTGGGTTGGGTTACGGGCGGTATATATACCGCGGAGACGACGTTCGTCTCAAGATCGTTCTGAAATGAAGTCCTTCTTCCTCATCTGCCTACTCCTCATTCTTCTGCAGTTGTCCTCCAGAGTGGCCGCTAAGCCCCACATGGGACACGCCCCGCACTACTCGAAGCAGAGCAACGAGAACCGAAGCGATCCCAGAAACGTTTCGTCGAATGTGTCCCTTGAAGGCGATGATGACTCTGAGGAGCGTAACCACTTCCGGAGGATTCTACACGACTTCCGCCGCAGCACCGGACTCGGACTTGGGTTCAGAAGACGTCGCGCTGTGCGCGTGGCGTGATCCAAACGCAGTGTCAATTCAAATATGTGCCATACTTGTACAGAGCTTTAATGGATAGTAAATTATTATTATTATTATACAATCTCCGCTTGTTTATGCAGTACAGAAATATGTAGAGATATTTTTCTAAGGGACTACCAGTCTACCTTTTTCGAGCCAGGGAAAGTCGCATTTTACAGCCAGTAATGCCAATACAGTCGTATCTTAAGTAACGTCAACGTGAAAGCGCATTCGGTAGGATTTTCAGTCCAGTTCGTCTTACTGGCTGTAACAGCGACTGGCTTAACTATGTATGGCTTAACCGGACAGAAACAGTTTAGAATTGGGTCTCATGAATATTGTGTTATTTTCATACTTCCAAGAGATCCAACCCATTTATGGGTGTGACATATATGTCGTGTGATAAAGTAACACCAAAGTGATAAAGGTTATAAATCTGCAACGACAAAGAAGTCTTAATTGGAGTTATATACCTACCTACCTTTCCGTTGGAATCATTCGGACATTGCAGTTAGAAACTCCAGTGGTGTTGAAAATGTGCGTGTTCTGGCTGTGATATAGGCTCACACAGTCAAATAACGCTATTTTAACTAAGATATCACAGCTGAGATACTAAGAACGTGGTTTGCGTGAAAGTGAACTTTGCGTGGTTGTCGTTCCATCAAGATTTAATAACTCAACTGATGATACTTTAATTTAGCCAATACCCGGCAATGAAACGAAACGGAAAGAACACCGCAAAGTCTGCAGCAAAAAAGAAGCCTCGATTGGAATTACCAAATGATTTCGCCTACCTTTCCGGAGACATCATTGCGGATGTTGTGGATGCACACATGAATCCGTGGACATGGCACAACGGCACATTCGATTATTTGCGGTATGTCAAAGGAGACTGGAAGGAGAGGGCGCTAAGTTATTCCTTCGTGGAGTGTGAAATCAGCAGCAAGGGTCAGAGATTTGAACGAAATTGGGGATTTCGCGAGGTGAAAACCAAGGATCTGTGGTTTGACGAACTTCTACCCGCAGACGCTATAAGATATGTTAAAATTCACTTTGTGGACCTCTCGCAATGCCCAAACATATCTGCCCTACTCCCACGGATGATGGATCGGTTAGAAATTACTGGAAGTGATGATCAAATTGCATCCGCGCTCCAGCTGCTACCGGACACCTTTACTGACATTTATTTCCACGTCTACAGTAGTCAAAGTGACGAACATTTGTCCTTGGAAAGGCAAATGATTGAAAAACTGCGATCCAAACATTTGAGTAGGTTCCAATGTAAAGTAGCTGGCAAACACAAGCCACATAATCTCGACGCTGCTTTGTGCGAATTCGTGAGCAAGCCGTCTTTCCAGCTATTAAAGTTGGATTTCCCCGTGAGCCTGGATGTGGTCACTCATGCAGTTCAGAGCTGGAGGAATAGAAGCAGTTTCCCGGTTTCCAGGCAGACACTGGTCATTCCCTCGAGACTTTCGCTGATCGAGCTGGGGCTGTTTTTGAGATCTCTGTTCCCTGCGTGGATATTTCACTGGGAGAACAATACGAGTTACTGTGAGACACATCCGTTGGAGAGCGATCGTGTTTTAACTTGCTCTGCTTCTTACGAACTTGTGGATTATTGTCGTTGCATAATTTTGTGCTTTAAGAACGAACAATAACCTTAATGTGTTTACCAGGAATTGTATCGTAGTTGTTTGGAAAGTCTGGATAAATGAAAAATGTTATATTGTTCGACCGAAGATAAAAGGGTTCGCATGTTCTTCTGCTGCTTTGGTATGTAGAGGACTACTACTCTAACTTTTCTGAGCTAAGGAAAGTCGCAATCTACAGCCAGTGGTGCTAATCGAATCGCATCTTATGTAAAATGAACTGGAAAGTGGATTCAATAGGATTTTCAGCTCGGTAACACTGGCTGTAACAACCGAAATGGCCGTCTTAACCAGGCAGAAACGGAAATGTGTCTCATGAATACAAAAGTGTCATTTTCAAGTCTCACAGGGTCATAGTGTCAAATTCAACCTTGCTTGAGCGCGGCGTGTTAAGGTAACACCAATTGCAGAGATTATAGTCTGCAGGATGCGAATCTTTCTCCTTATCTTTCTATAAGTTAGCAGTTCAAATGGTGTTGAAATTTGCACGTTCTAAAGTAACACTGTTTTAAGTCCGATATCACTACGCTAGGTCGGTCCAAATAGTGAACGCGGTTTGCGTGACAGTGAACTTTGCGTGGATGTCGTTAATTAAGATCTAAAGTTAATTAAGAACCATTAAGGTAATGAAACGCAACGGTCGCAATGGAAAGGACACCGCGAAGTCAAAGAAGAAGCCTCGATTGGAGTTGCCAAATGATTTCGCCTACCTTTCCGGGGACATCATGGCGGACATTGTAGATTCACATATGAATCCGTGGACGTGGCAAAACGGGTTATTCAATCATCTGCGGTATGTCAAAGGAGATTGGAAGAAGAGGGCGCTAACTTATTCGTTTGTGGAGTGTGAAATCCACGACACAAGTCAGAGATTTGAACGACATTGTGGACTTCGCGAGGTCAAAACCAGGGATCTACGGTTTAGCGAACTTCTACCCGCAGACGCTATAAGATATGTTAAAGTTTACTGGTCGGACCTTTCGCAATGCCCAAACATATCTGCCCTACTCCCAAGGATGATGGATCGGTTAGAGATGAAAGGCAATGATGTTAAACTTGCGTCTGCGTTCCAGCTACTACCGGATACCTTTGCTGAAATTTATTTCAAAGTCTATAATGGTGAAACTTCCACTGACGAAGAACATTTGTCTTTGGAAAGGGAAGTGATTGAAAGACTGCGATCCAAGCATTTGAGGAAGTTCAAATGTGAAATGTTTGGAGAAGATAAGACACTTAATCTCGACGCTGCTTTGTGCGAATTCGTGAGCAAGCCTTCCTTTCAGCTAGTAAAGTTGGATTTCCCGGCCAGCCTGGATGTGGTCACTCATGCAGTTCAGAGCTGGAGGAATAGAAGCAGTTTCCCGGTTTCCAGGCAGCAACTGGTCATTCCTTCGGAACTTGAAGAGATTGAGCTGAAGAAGTACTTCAAATCTCTATTTCCCTCTTGGATATTTGATAGCGAAAACAATTCGAGTTACAGTGAGACACATCCGTTGGAGAGCGAGCGCGTCTCGACTTGCACTGTTTCTTACGAACTTGATCATTCTAATTACAATCGTTGCATAATTGTGTGCTTTGAGAACGAACAATAGCGTCAATGAATTTGCCAGGAATTGTATCGTAGTTGGTTTGAATTTTCTGGATAAAGAAGAATGCTGTATTGTTCGACCGAAGATAAAGAGGTTCGCATGCTCCTCTGCTGATTAGCGACCAGTGTGGTTATTCCTTATCCACCTGTTTGGAGTCCGACGGAGACACAGTTGAGTTGAGTAGAGCGCGCCAAATCGGTGGTGTGACAAGGTAACGCCAAACGAAAGTGCGAAAAGAGCACATAAGCAGTCTAAGTAAAGCAGAAGTGTTCGTGCTTGATTGTTTATCGTTTTATCGTACTCTATGTGCTCAATTGACGATATTTGTAATTTAGATAGTATCCTGTGATGAAACGCAAACGACCTGCAAAGAAGCATCGATACAACCTCCCAAATGATTTCGCCTACCTCTCCGGAGACATCATTGCGGACATTGTGGATGCAAATTTGAATCCAGATACGTGGCACAGCGGAGATTTCGATTATCTACAGTATGTAAAAGGCGATTGGAGACCGATAGCGCGAAACTACTCGTTCGTGAGGTATAAATTCACTCGAGCAGGCTCGTCACTTACAAGATTTTCTGGATTTAAACAAAGCACGGAAATTCAGCTTAACGATCTTCTCCCCAAAGATGTTATAAGAAGAGTGGAGTGCACAGTGGATCCTTCCAACGACCCAAACATATCTGCCCTAATCCCAAGGATGGCCGATCAGTTAGAGGCCACTGGCACCGATGCCGAACTTGCATCTATGTTGAAGCTACTTCCGGACACCTTCTATGAAATTTCGATCTTCGCATGGAACGACGCCACACCCAGCAAGGCCGAACGCTTGGCCTTAGAGGCGCAAGTGAATGAAGCACTGTCAGCAGACCGTTTGAGGAAGTTTGTCTTCTACCACCGTAACCTGCGTAAGGAGCGACTTAATCTCGACACTTCTTTGAAACAATTCGTGAGGAAGGCATGTTTTGAAGAACTGCGGACGGATTTTGCCGTCAGCCTGGATGTGGTCGCCGAAGCGGTCGAGAGCTGGAGGAACAGACGTATCTTCATGGTTCCTACACAGGATTTAGTCGTTCGCTTTGGACCTTCGAAGAACGAATTGGAAAAACTGATCATGAGTCTCTTCCCGGTGGAGAATTATAATCGCAATTCCAATTGGCTTCACAGTGAGAGGCACGCGTCTGAGAGAGATCGCGTGTTGACGTTTGAAACCTGCCACATAACCGATCGCATATTAGTGAAATTCCGCCGAATTGAAAGCGGCGATATTTACGAATCTACCCAGTTCGACTGATGACTCTGCTGAACCGCAAGAATAAAGAGTTAACCCTTAACTACATGCCACCTATCTGTTTCTAAACTGTGAACTTGCCTACACAGAATTTGGAATTTGGTCACTTGCTTTGGAGAACAAATTGAAAGAATGGACCACGAGGCTTTGTTTCACGGATAACTACCACAGCGATTCCGGCTGGGTGAGCTAGAGGCACGCGTTCAACAACAGTTCGCAGCTGTCAACATGATCGATCGGACGATTTATTAAAGTGTGCTTTGCACCCGGATATCTTTATTTCGCACACTACTATGTGTGAACGCACTGATGATCGTCATTCTCATAACTTATAGCTATGTTCCGCCCTCGAAAATTTCATGTTCATGACGACCCAACGTTGATAGTTGCGCTGGTTCTTGCTACCGTAAGAAAGCGCGCCTCGCGTATAGAAAACAGATTTACGCTACGCCGTTGGCGTACAAGTATGGCCCGTCCTTAACCGCAGTAAACTTCTAGTAAACTGACTTCTACAATTCACTCTGGGTTTTTCTATATTAAAATTAGTTTAGAAAGCTGAGGTAGAAAGGTCATTTGCATACCTCTCTGACGACATCGTCCACGATGTCCTCCACCTCGAGCTCAACTACTCTTCCATCTCAGCTGGCCTCTTCGAGAACATCTCTAAGATAAACGGAGTCTGGGGCAATGTGGCACGCAACATCTCGCTCGATTCGCTGCATTTCGACCATGATGTTTGGACTGTGGAAAAGATAAGACCCGGGCAGCGCATTTTCTACGACGGCGAATCCAAAAAGATAAGATATGCAGACATCGACTGCAGTCGTGAACCGGCGACCGAAATTTATCATCTCGTGCCAAGTATGTGCGAAACAATAGTGATCAAAGGAAAGCTCAGCATTCCCTTGGTGCTGCAGCTTCAGCCTGATCAGTTCACTGACTTTTCGCTGATTATGACGGACTATAAACGAGAATATGGCCCCCACATAATGTTTAACAAGGACGAGCAGAAGGATCTTGAGGACGCACTTCTAAGGTTGATGGATTCGAAGCATTTGCGCTCGTTTGAGTGGTTTGGACCTCAACTCTTTCGCGACCGCGTTTCCGAACTTGAAGAACACCTGTGTCGCTTTGTCAAAAAACCCCATTTCGAATACCTCCGCATATCCACTGTTGTGGATCCAAAAGTCGTCGATGCCGCCCTGGAAGGGTGGAGAAGAAGAACATCATTTCCTGGTAAGGTAATTTAATTTAAAAAGTATTTTGACTACTACTTTTCAGGTCCTATGCAAAGAATCTATATTTCGACCCACTTCATAGTTACTGAGGAAGAGAGAGCACTTAAAAATCCGCTGGTAGACCTGAGCCGGCTTAGGAGAAATCCTGTCAGTGTTCCTTTCAAGTCAGTGGAGTATCACCCAACAGATCCTGAAAGGAAAGTGTTTAATGAGGTGCACTTTGGCCGCAAGGTTCTCCATCAGAACTTAGAATTTGTTAGCAAGTATCATCGATAGAAATTCTCCGCTGCATGATGAATTTATGGAGATCACAAGAATCTGATATCACATAAACAACGTTCAGCATTTTTCTCATCGAAGAGAGAGAAATCCATATAGTATCATGCCTTAACCCCACTACCCATCGTTGCTCTCACTGCTTGCATCGGATTCTTGGCCAGGGTCATAACTTTCACTTCCGTCGTCGTCACCCTGTTCAGGGGCCTCGGGTTCTTCCTCGTTCTCCTGCAGGCCTTGGTCCTCCTCAACATCCTCATTCTCTTCGTTGTCCTGATCCTGTTCTGCGATTTGTTGACTGATCTCATCGCTGACGCCATCCACATTCAACACTGCTGTCGTGATCTAGAAAGGGGCTGATGTAAGGTACGATGCTATAGCACTGACGTCGCTCATGTCCGACTTCAACTGCTCGATCCTTTCCAGCTTCTCATTCAGAACGTCTTCCCTGACCATATTCCCTGACCCTGACTCCAGCATGGCCTCGATCTCGTCCTGCACCACAACCACGGACTCCTGCTTCCTCTGGTAGACCTAAATGAATTCACACAAGTAAGCTGTACAAGAACTTCTCAGCTCACTGTCTTCAAAGTCTTGTACGCCCCCGCAAACTGGTTATTGTGCTCTTCGACCTGGCGGCGACTATCTTCCAGCTTCTGTCGCACGGTTTCTTGAGACACGATCTTGTGGAAGAGCTGCCTGTCATGCTGGTGATGGAGCACTAGGCACGTGGGACAAGCCTTCTTTCCACATTCTACACAGGCGAAGGTCGCGTCGTTCAGAACGACGCGACAATCTTCGCATCGATCTGCGGGTCCTGGAACGTCGGAAGGAGGGGAGCCACACGGCGACTCGGCGATTCTTCTCTAAAAGAGGGCATAGGTAAGTAGCAGGTGAAGTATCCTCCCACTCACCTTCTTTGGAGATGGAGTCTCAGGATCTGCAGAGTTTAGACTTTGCGAATCTATCGTTGCTCCTCGAGCTTCCTCCTCATGAAGAAATATCTGAAAAGAACAGCTTCATGTTCAAGAAAGGGAAATGACAGAACCTTCTCAAAGCGGAAAATGTGAGTGTCCCTGCAATCTTCTGCGCACCTTCCACTCAAGTAGAGCACGCCTTCATCCACCGTGATATAGCAAGAAACGGAAGGCCTATGCACATCTTCAGGCCAGAACAGCTCCAGCTTTTCGACTTCAAAAGTTCTGAAAAACATTGACGGTTTGGTTAAGAGGTGCTTGACTTACTTCAAATTGATCGTCAAGACCATAGGAAGCTCCTCGACAGCTTCTTCTTCAGCCTCCTCCACTTCGAGTTCATCGGACTCTTCAAAATGAGCTCTCCTCCGTCTCACCACCTGACTCCTATCCTGGATTGACGATGGAGTGTCCGAATACACCACGTAGAGATGGTCTTCGTATACGGACAAGTTGTGGTTCTCGTAGGTCACGAGGGATTCTACGTTATCGCCGAGTTGCAGTTCGTGCTCTTTGAAGTTCTTTCCCTCAATGTCGATCGAGCAGAGGTACAGATGGCGGAAGTCGATGCCGAAAAGCTTCTGCGAAGTCAGGAAGAACGCACAATCGCCCTGGCTGTAGTCTAAATACACAGAATGTAAGAGCTAAAGCGGTGGAAATAGCGTTACCGCTTCGATTCCACTGCGGAAACTTGATCTTCTTCGAGATGAACTCTGTATTAAGATTCGTAAACTGCACGACCGGCAGACTTGAAGTCCTACAATCTACTTGGAAAATCCCAGTCTCATTGAATTCAAACGGGTCGTCATCGCCTTCTTGCCCTCTGCAGACTGGCTTGCCGTCCAGGCGAAAAGGCGATAGCAACGTTCCCTCACAGCACTGCTTTAGGCGAGCGCTGTAGAAGTTGAACTCGTCCGTCCAGAAGAGCACAATTTCATTATTTCTGTTCTTCGCCAAGTAGTCGAAGCCACATTTCTGAAAGGTAATCAGTGATGAAGAAAAAAACCTATAACTTCTTTACTCCTATGCCCACTAAGAGGCTGCAATCAGTATGTCTCCGTGGGGCATATTAAGCGGGAAGAAGCGCAATTAAATGTGGAAATGCTCGTGAGAAATTACTCTATAAAACTTGTCTATAAGTATTATCTTAGACTAGCTTATATTTAAAACAAATTGTCTTTTTTTATTTTTTTAATACCTAACAAATTTTTAAAAATTTTACTATATTTGTTTAATTTAGATAGAATCCGATCTAAATTTCGATCTGTTTGAGAGACTATACTGATGGAATAGCCGTGATGCAAGGGACTCATTTTCTTATTTTCAAAGACTCATTTTCAAGGACTTATTTAATACCTAACAGCAGAACAATATGGAAAACTGATGAGTAAAAATGAGGACTATAAGTATATGTACTCCCTCTATGGATATACTGGAAGTATACTCTCTATCTTATACTTATGGATGATGTATTTGATGTGGTCTCTGGAGAGTTTTCAAGCTTAATAGCTGAACCTACCTGGACGTCGTAGATGTCCTTCTCCAGTGCAGTGTGGTCATCTGTGACCATGTTAATTCGATCGATACTCATATCGACCTTGCTAGAAATTGTTGTTTTTATTTGTTTCACTGCACAACATGGACTTACTCCAGCAGGTACACCTCATCTCTGGCGACTACTGGCGCCCCGGAGACCTGCTCAATCGACCAGCTCTTGGTCGCTTCGTAAGACATCTTTGTGTGAAGATGTGACTAGCTGCAATTAGTAAACAAAGGTCAAAGTGTCGCGCAAGGCTGGGAACGAACGCGCCTGTGGAGCGATAAACAACGCGAAAGGAGAAAGAACGCAAAAAGACCCGAGCGGACAGTGGACGCGCTGCCGTCTGGCAGAGGGAAGGCAACGAAAAGCGATGAATGATAAGGAGTGCACGTTGTAAATGTAATCTTTAGAACAGGAAGTGCTTGGGAAAGGGTGAGGGTTGCGAAATCTAATGGACACTAGAGAACTGTTGCGAAGGTGAGATCCTTTCAAATCTCTTTGTACTTGTGCGTATATTAAAACCACATAATTTTTAAGGAGTAGGTCAATGCGCACCAGCAACAGTTGCTAACAGACCTTATGAGCACATGCATTCGCGAATGCATATGGTGCTACGGTCAGATCTCAGAACAGCCACAAAAACAC